>JASSUY010005461.1:0-47546 GCA_032466535.1 Forpus xanthops | reverse complement strand
TGATGGACAGGGGTAGAGCAGCTGATGTCATCTACCTGGACTTGTGCAAAGGATTCGACACTGTCCCGCATGACATCCTTGTCTCTAAATTGGAGAGACATCAATTTGATAGGTGGACCACTCGGTGGATAAAGAACTGGCTGAATGGCCACACACGAAGAGCTGTGCTCAATTGCTCAGTGTCCAGCTGGAGATCAGTAATGAGTGGTGTCCCTCAGGAATTAGTGTTGGGACTGATCTTGTTGAACATCTTTGTTGGTGACATGGACAGTGGGATTGAGTGCTCCCTCAGCAATTTTGCTGATGACACCAAACTGTGTGGTTTGATTGATATGCTGGAGGAAAGGAATGACATCCAGAAGGATCTTGACATGCCTGTGAGGTGGGCTGATGGCAACCTGATGAAATTTAACAATGCCAAGTGCAAGGTCCTGCACCTGGGTCAGAATAATCCCAGGCACAGCTGCAGGTTGGGCAGAGATGAGATTCAGAGCAGCCCTGAGAGAAGGACTTGGGGGTTTTGGTTGACGAAAAAGTGAACATGAGCCAACAGTGTGCGCTTGCAGTCCAGAAAGTCAGCTGTATCCTGGGCTGCATCAAAAGAATTGTGATCAGCAGATCAAGGGAGGTGATCCTGCCCCTCTATTCTGCTCTTGTGAGACCTCACTTGGAGTATTGTGTGCAGTTCTGGTGTACTCAACATAAAAAGGAACAATTGGAACAAGTGCAGAGGAGGGCCATGAGGATGGTCAGGGGACTGGAGTACCTCCTGTATGAAGACAGGCTGAGAGAATTGGAGCTGTTCAGCCTGGAGAAGAGAAGGCTACTTGGAGACCTCATAGCAGTCTTCCAGTGTCTGAAGGGGACTTATAAGGGTGCTGGGATGGACTCTTCATGAGGGACTGTAGTGATAAGACAAGGTGTAATGGGTTAAAACTTAAATAGTGGAAGTTTAGATTAGATATAAGGAAGAAATTCTTTACTGTAAGTGTGGTGAGGCACTGGAACGGGTTGCCCGGGGAAGTTGTGGTGACTTCCCTGGTGGTGTTGAAGTCCAAGTTGGAGAGAGCCTTCGGTGACATGGTTTAGTGTGAGGTGTCCCTGCCCCTGGCAGGGGGGTTGGAATTAGATGATCTTAAAGTGCTTTCCAACCCTAACTATTCTATGATTCTATGATTCTAATTCATCTTCAAAACTTAAAGAAATCTCTGCATAGCATTATTTTTGACAATAAAGATTGATTTCTGCTCCTGATGTGAACCGGAGGAGGGATTTTCTGAGTCTCTTTAGATTGCATCTAAACTGTGCTGTTGTAGAAGGGAGAGAAAATGTCCTCAGTGTGCACAGCAGAACATGTAATCGATCCCCAAATTCTCTGCTTCAGGAGCATGACTTGCTTATGTAGTCTCCCTGTACCCTTGCATGTAGAGCTAATGATTCCTTGCACCCCAGCTCTCATACCACTATGAGTATCTTGCTGTGGAATCATGTTGTCCAACTCCCCTAGCCCTCATTGATACTTTGTCCAAGGGTTCTCCTTATGAGAGTCCTATGTCAGACAGCTTTCATGGGGATGCCAGTAGAGCTGCAGCCTTGTCCTTCTCCCCATGCAGCATGTACGCTTGCCTGACCACCCCTAGCTTGCTTTCTGCCTTGCAGGGTCTGTGCTGTTCAGAGTTAAGCACTTCCATGAGCCTACAAGGAGACAGACCCACTGCATGGGAGGTACTTGGTCATATATGAGCTTACCAAAGTGCTCTCTCACTTTCTTGAGTGACAGTGGCCCACTGTCTGACACATTTGGGAGAAGTGTGATTTTCATTACTCCTGCCTTCAGCTGTGTTCTGGATCATCACTTAATTTAGTATGTTAACCTCCACAAACTCATCACGAATCTTGGCCATCATTCTTCCTCTCTTCCTATCCTTCCTCTTTCCCTTCCCCATCCCCAAACTCCCTTATTTGCAATTATAGTCATCTTTAGTGAGGAGCAATGGCTTTTTAATTTTCCACCAGAAATGGAAGCGTGCAGTTATTATGCAAAGCAGCTTTCTTTTAATTCCCCAAAATTTCCGGTGTACACTGTAATCAGTCATTTTCTACTGTACATTTTACTGTCTGAAATTGTAAGCTGAGACCATTATAAAGCCATAATAAATAATTCAGTGATTTCCTTTCAGTTTCATGTTCTATTTTGCCAAATACATTTGGAGGTGTAAGTATCTCTCTGGAGGGGGATAAATTTAAGTTTAGTCTTCTAATTTGATTAAGGAAATGGTGCCTGCCTGTTTCATCTACAGGCAGGAATCTGAGTGCACCAGGGAGATGTTTAGGTATCTGTGTAGGTGTGTTTAATATGTTCCGCTTAATTGTGTTTCCTTTTCACTAAATAAGAAAAGCTGTAATGCAATGGGACTAATCTTCCCATTTCCCCCTCACCTCCCTTTTCCTGGTTTTAATTGTCTTGCTCCTCACAGCCACATTGGCAAACCCTGGAAATGGATTCTGGTGGATCAAGGCATGTTCCAGCATAGACGGCTGAGGCCAGCACTGAGAACCAGCCCAATGTTTACATCCAAGAGGCACCACAGAGCTGTATTTGGCATAATTAAATCAACCCACCCATGTGAGAAGGAGGCTTTTCTGGTCAGGACATAGGTGTTGGGTTTTTCTGGAAGCTGTGTTATTTTAATAGTTTAACCAACTGGTTAAATGCAAAGACAGAAGTTGTGCTAAAACAATATGGCATGTCCTGATATTATTTTTTAAGGGTCTCTGGTTTGTTTTCTTCTGAAATTTATTAAATTCTGAGCTTATGAGACACTGGCACATGTTACCTAGAGGGCTGTGGCTGCCCCATCCTTGGCAGTGTTCAAGGCCAGGCTGGATGGGGCTTTGAGCAACCTGGTCTAGTGGAAGGTGTCCCCGCCTATGGCAAGGGGCCTGGAGCTAAGTGGTCTTTAAGGTCCCTTCCAAGACAAACCATTCTGTAGTTCAACCCCAGGGCTGCACGTGAGTTACTTTGTCAAATGCGATGTGATGCAAGGGACATGCTTGAAAACAGGCTGATCTGTCTTGCACAGGTTTCTTGCCTCTGAGAAGGAAAGACGAGTTACTTCCATCAAGATGTACAGTCTGTTCTATCTCATAAGTAAAAGAGGGACCATCTCACATGAACAGGACTTTAAAGAGAGTAATTTTCTTCTGTTTCCATATGGAGTTGTGGCTAGCAATTCACTGTAACAAAAGAACAGATTTCACTTAGCTGCTTTTGGGAAATATTTCAGCATATTTTGAAGAGGTGAATGTGATAATTCATTTGAACAAAAATGGTCATGTGATATGTTAAAAAAAGATAAAGAGAGAAAACACAGTACATAGCTGCATAGAAGTACAGGTGGTCTTAAAATTCTGATTTTTTTCTTATGTAAGCTAAGGGTTCTTGAGTTGTTGTTTAGATCCAGTAGGATGAATTTGCTCTATCTTTTCAAGCTGTGCTTTGAAACCATGAGAGCTTTAAATCCCAGGTCTTCAAAACAAAATGCAAAAATGAAAATCCTCACGTGATCTCTCGGTTTCTGTAACTGGAGTTTGAAGGAGAATAGGGGTGAGTGCAAAAGCTGTCATAGCTGCAATGAGGTTGCAAATATCAGCAATGTTATTCAGTGCATGTCAGGAGAAGGTGTTAGTGTGGGTAAGTACTTTCCGCAAACTAATCTAAACTAGTCCTTGTTCATCTCTGTTTCTACAGCATTTGAAAGAGCAGGTGTGCCTTGCCCTAGTTTCCGGTTTTGCAGTTCATATTTATCTATGTGGTCCTCCTGGAAGATTTTGTTGCCATTAATATATGCAAGGTTTATTGGCCTATATATATTTCCAAATGTTTACTCTTTCTGCTCCTGTGGATATCATGACACCAAGTGCTTCTGTTTGAGTTTTGAAACATTAAGGTGAAAGCCAAATGTTGTAGTGATGCAACTGATACCCGAGCACACTAATTATACATACAAAACAATTTTGACCAATTCCTTATTTCATTATGTAGCCTTGTGAAGCATAATCCTATTAATGCACACCTAAACGTGCCTTGTGACGGCTTCTCCTTGAAACATCTGGAACTTTTCAGAGACAAATTAGTGCAACAAACAAAACAGCGCAGGTGAAGTGGTGAGGGCATCACAGTCAGCATTCAATTTGTGTTCCAGCTTCTTTGCCTCTCCAGCTCATGGGGGAAACTCTAGGGCTGCCCTGAGGCTGAATAATTCAGTTGTACTTACATTGCTGAGCCTGTGCTGTGCCCAGTTTGGCAGCATCCATCCACACTGCAACTTGATGCTCTTGCTGATCAAATGACAGAAAGACTATAACTTTCCCCCTCCATTTTCTGTCTTTGGTGCCTGTACTGCTAACAAGATAGTCACTACTGACCCAGGATAAACTTTTGAAGAGTAATTAAAACACTTGCATTACCTATGCCTCAGTATTACCCAGAATGTAACGAAAGCCTAAATGAGACCGTTTTGGAAAATGCCCAAATGCTGCTGCAGGTAGAATATATTTTTTTCTTAATAGGTTATCAAAGGGCCTGAGGGCTTGCAGGAGGTTATGGCCCTAGGCCCCCACTTCAGTCCCCGAGTGCTGCACTATCGTTTTCTCTCATACCTCAATGCTGGTGGCTTGTACCTTCTTGGGTTCGAAGAGGCAAAATGTGAGCAGGGGAACATGGTGTTCCTCACCCAAGATGACCCATCCTGCAGATTAATGTGCTTTTGGGAAAGTGCTTGACTCCCCACAGGCTCTAGTCTGTTGTTTCCAGCTCTTTCATTTCTGTAGCACTGTCAGAAACTAATCAGCTGTGCACCTTTACCTGCTATATCAGGTACCTTTGGTGAGGGATGTGAGCCTGTCTGAGGTATACTCTGAGCACCCTTTGCAGGAGGGGCACTCCAGGGGACTTAAACACAGTATCTGGACACCAGTGGGGTTTTAATGGAAGCTAAAGGCACCAGAGTGGGGTAGTACTTGAAGCAGAGGGCACCTGGAAAATTCAGACACATTTGAAGGACAGGCATCCTATTTGGGAGAGGGAGGGGAGGTGTGGGGAAAGGTATTATTGGGCCATAAGCTATAGGTGGGTTTAAATTCTTTTTGAAGCCAGTCTTTTGTCAATGAATGGTTTGCCCTGCAGCTTTTGGCTGTTTTCTTAGGAAGGCAACTTCCTTCAAAGCCTCATCCGTTGTTCATGTTCATTGTTTCTTGGTTCTGCACAGGTCCAAAAACTAGACATGCAAAAGCACCATGAAAAAATACAACTCGAGCATTCTTGTCATGACTTGGCATGTGGGAGCAGGGAGATTGGGAACCTGATAGGCTTGCAGACATGTTTTGCAGACTCAAGAAGTGCAAGCAGTTGATAAGCATCTGAACTTTTGTATGTTTATCTGAACTGAACTCGAACTCCAAGCCATTTCAGAGTTTACCTAGCAGTGGCTAATAATTACTAGAATGCTTGTTAAAATTGGAAAGTAATCTCAATAATGACTTAATTGACAGAAAGACACAAGCAATATCCCTTATTTAAATTGTGCTTGCCCAGGAGTTTGGAGCAGACATTTGTCTCGGCAGAGAGTCTAGAAAAACCTTTAAAGGAAAAGAAAAGTACTAATTTTCCTCTGCTTTAAAACTGTTGGGGAGTTATCAGATGAAAAAAAAAATACTTTACAAATTGATAGGCAGCAGATCTCATTCCAGTTCTTGTACATCTTCTTGTGTCTTAGTAGTATTGTGAAGTTACCTGCTGTAGTGGTGTGAATCCAGTATTGTGCAAGACCTGATTGTACCCTGTGCTTTAAAAGGTGGAGTTATATTCTAAAAAGGACAGTCAATAGAGGCTCATTACTGTGAAAAATGTATTTAGGATTCTGCCTAGGAACAATGTGGTTAGCTTTCTTAGTAAAACAAGTTATTTAATTACATAAACAGAATGTTTTTGGTTATGTAGGCTTAGTTGTCATTTACTACCTCTTTAGTGACGTTAAACTTTAACATGATAACAGTGTGGTGAGCAGAGAGAACAGTTTCCACCCACATGGACAAATATTGATCTCGGTGATAAAGAAGAACAAACATTCTGATGGAGCGGTAGGAAAGAAATTGAACCTGAAACGAGGGGGTTACTTTTACTGCGCAGTAAAAGAAAATTAGTCTTTCAACTCAGAACAGGGAAGGGCAAGGGGATGGCTTATCAAAATATTGTTTACAGGATAATAAATTCTCTGAGTTCAGACTTAATATTTGCCCACTGGTTGTGCACAAAAACAACTCGTTGACTGAGGTGAAGTTCTGGTCACAGCTGAATAAGTGGCAGCTCTGCTGCTGCCTTCAGTAGGGGCAGGTATTTATAGCTGCAGAGCTGCGTAGAGGCTCTTATGCCTTGTGGAGGTCTCCTATGAGCAGATTGCCTCTTTAAGTTCTTCCTTGGCCAATGCCTGCATGAAACCAAGCGTGCACTTCTGTGCTCTACTGAACCTGGTTCTGAGGTCGATGACTGAACTGATATTTTAGGCAAGTTTGAATCAGTAATATACAACAGGCTTTTTTTAAACTGAGCTTGCCTATTTGGATGCCCATTCCCCTACCTAGGAGGGGTAGCCTTCTGGAGGGCTTCCTTCATGTCAGTGAGCTGCACATGACATGTCCTGGGCTGAGCAATGATGCTAGGAGCAGGGAGGGTGACGTGACCTGCATGATAGTCATAGTCCCATGTCACATGGCATGACCAGGCAGTGCTAAACTCTGGAAGGTAAAGGCAGATGAAAGCCCTGATATCTTTGGAACACCAAAAGACCTAGGTGTGCCTGTGGATTGGACTACAGGGCCATAACCAGCAAGCATGATTTGTACTGTTGAAAAGAATTAAAGTACTAACCAGACCTTCAGTACTGAGGTATGTGGGTGCCTGGGAGGTGGTGATGGGGAATAGGAAGAGATTAGTCTGACCAAAAGTAGGTGTCCTCAATATCTGTGTCAGAGTTAATTATCTAGGCTCCACCTACAGACAGTGGGGAGGTTCAGACACCTGTAAGGTATGATTAATTTTCTTCTACTGCATGTATGAATAAGGTCAGATGAATGGCCTCCTGCTAGCTGCTCTCCATTGGCTGTGAAAGGAGCTCTGTGTGATGTGCTATCTGTGCAGGTATCTTACCTGTTGGCATGTAAAGGGAGGTCACGTGAAAACCCTGCCTTTGTTCTGGAAGCTAGCCATTTAGGAAATATATAACACACTTGTAGGACCAAATAAACAAAGCTCTGATGTGGTGTTTTCAAAGTGTAAATTCTTTATTCTTGTCATGTCCTATTGTGCGATCTTCTCAAGAAGACATATCCATAATTTTCCTTATCAATCTCTCTCATCAAATCTGGCTTTCTACTTCTCAAGACTGTGTGACAGCAACATGGCGCTACACATGATGTCATGATGCAGACAAATCTTTTTATGCAGGTCCTCTAAAAGGTGGTTACATGGTCCCATTCCCATAATATCTTAGCATCTCATATGTCTCAATGCATTTTTCTTTTTTAATATACAGATATTAATTCTGTCTCCTATACCTTCTGTCTTACTGTTCCTCTCAGCTTAGGAAGGACCTAGGGAGAATGATACTTACAGAAGGTCTCCCTTGGGTTTGAGCTGTTCGCAGCAGGTCTGACTGTCTTCCTAAATCTCTATATGAGCAGTTATGAGTCTGTGGGGGAGGCAAGCAAATTCCAGCTACTCCTGACCTTTGCCTGTTAACTGTGCCTTCTCTACATGGTACGAAGAGGTTTTCCAACTCAGTCACTCTCAGCTACCAAGAGCTTTGACAGTCGGTAAATTACACCACGACTTCTACTCTTGCTTGGAGCTTCTGCTGTCTGCTTACTGCAAATATTCAATGTTGCTATTACATTAGATGAGGTTTTAATCACTGCCATAGACTGTAGGGCAAGGCTTGGGGGAATTGTGGGGATAGTAACCACATGTGCATTCCAGAAGAATATGTCCTTCCTGAAAGGTGGTGAATTAAAGAGGGAAATAGTGGCTTGGAATCAGTTATTCTCTGTATAGCAAACAAGCTAAACAGTATCTGGCTTTGATGGGATTACCTGGAAGATTTTATCTTTGGTGGAAGGTGTGTGTCCTGCCTCAGGAGGTTTTAAAATGAAGATTTTTTTTCACAGCTGTCCAAAAGTCAGTCAGACAAGTGCAGAATCAAATAATCACTTCTCATTCCAGTTATCATTCTACCTAGCTGAGTCTCATTCTTTTGTAATCTTTCATGTTTTTATCCCTGGAGGTAGGCTGCCTTTGAAGAGCTGTAAGAGTTGTCATTATTTGATTTATCTTTTCAAAAGAAAACATCTTTGCATTTTCCTCTGCCTGCCTTAGTTTAGATTATCTTCAGTAAGTCTTTTTCCCTGGCTTTCCTGGGATGTCCTCAGTTGTTGAAGTGATGTGCCGACCTTCCCTTACAGCTCCAAGACTAGGATGAGAGCAGTGTGAGTCCTTAATGCTCTCTACCATAGTGAGGTAAGGTTCTTCTCTTTCAAGAGACATCATGGCCATCAGGGTGCTTTGGAAATGTCTCCCTGTTGAGATCAGCAGCATCAGAGTGAAGATGTTAGTTGGAACAATATTATAAAATCCAGGCTTGCTTATCAGCCCTCCTACGACGTTAGTGAACTATATATGGAACAAAAAGGGAATATCCCATGACAATTAAGGAGCCTTTTGGCTTCAGGAGCCACTGTAATCTGTAAAAGCCACAGTGGAGGCAGAATTGTCGCCCCAGGCTGTGTGGACCCACTCTGTGCTGTAAGGGGTTCAGCTTGGTTCAGTACTACATGTGTTGTCTAAGTACAAAAGGTGGAGACCCTTGAGTAGCTTCCGGACTTCACTAGCAGGGTTTCAGGCACATCCGTTCATCCTGGGATTGCATCCTTTATGTCTGCTTGTCAGTTCCTGAGTCTTCGTTTGGCACAAGGCTGCCCATCTAGCAAGGAGTTTATCTTCTGTCTTCTCCTCTTTCCAGGACCACATGCAGCTTTCCCACACCCAAACTTTTTAATTAAAGGTCTGTCATTTCTTTCCCAGACATCTCGAAGAAATTATTTTGTCTTGGCCTCCTTCATAGTTTCAGCATTCAGTCAGAAAGCTCTTCAGAGCAGTCTCTGCTCACTCACCACCAACATGTACTTGTTCCCCTTCGGCTTCATAGTGGGCTTTATCTTTCCATTTTTGCTTCTAATTTGTTGACACTAAGGGCCTGCCTGGGTTTTGCAGGCTTTCCTGTAATGAGGCAGCCCGACTGTGAAAGACTGTGTCACAGCCTGGCTTGTTCTTGTCAGCAGCTTTTGTCTCCCCTCTGCAGTCAGTTCTGGTTGCATTAGGTGTTCTGGTTGGTTTTAGCTGAGGTTACTTTCTCTGTTAGCAGAAAGGTGATTTAGTTCTGCTGAAACCTGGCAATGGTGGCACATAATAGCAGTATGTATTTTTAATCTAAACTCAGTTTCTGTGTTTTACAGCAACAGGGAGAGTCTGTTTCTGTGTCTGAGGTGCCACTACAAGATGTGTATGATTTACTGAGCGTCGGTGTTTGCAGTGAATTACCCCAGTTCTGTTTTAGAGCTGTTGCTTAGAGGGGTTTTAGTGTGTATGAACAAAGCTAGCAAAAAAAACAGTTGTCTTTCCCAATTCACAAATAAATAAATAAGTTCTAAAGTTAGGTTTGCATCTAGAGTGGGCAGAATCAGCTCCCTTCCCTCTCTGAAATCTCTCTTAGATTTGTGATATAGTTGCCACATGCAGTTCTATGGCTCTTACCCCAGTACACTTCAACAAGGATGTCACTTTGGCAAAGCTACCCAGCATTGCGAGTGCTGCCGGAAGTCATCGACCACCAAGGAGACCTTACTCCCCAGTAGCCAGGGAGCTCCATAATTTGAAGGGCTCCTGGCCCCAAGGAAGACTGGCCAGGAGTCATGATGCTGCTGAAAACTTTTGGAACCAGAAGTTGAATGAGCACCGTTTCAGGCTGAGCAAACAAGTATTTTTCTGAGAGTCTCTTTATATTATAGTACTTCCCTGGAAAAGCACAAGGGTAACTTTGGACCTAACTAGTGGCAGAATTTAGTGCCAAGACCATACTCCAGGCAGATGGAATGAAATACAGCCTGAAGAAATTCATGTCTTGAGCTTCTTATGTTGTGAACTTCTGGAGCCCCCAGATTGCCTGATTTTGAAGTAGTTTACTGCTGGGGGTGTTTGTCTGCAGTGCTTTGGAATGAAGCACCAGGAATTCTGGGGCTGTCTTTGGGCACTTTCTTAGGCTTTATAGACACTCTTTTTTACAAATCAGCCCATGGAGCTTGTGCGTTACAATGCTTTTCTAGCAGACAGGCGACTCTCACATGCTCACTTTGGCTCCAGGCAAGGTTACTCTGCCATCCTCCTGAGATCTCTGCAGAAGGAGCTCTGCTCCCTGCCCAGCAGAATGTGTGCTGGAGAAGCATCCCTTTATACAAGCTTGCTGTATAAATCATGCATTATCAAGATGACAACTAGACAGTGTCTTCTTCATCTACTCTGGTTGGGGATCTGCATAGGAAGTGAACTTGGTCTGACAAGAGTTGAAATCTTAAGTCAGAGGAAGCATTGTAAGTGGAAACTGTTGAGTTGTTCCTCTTTATATGACACTATGTGGATTGTCCTGAACTATAAATTGTGGCAAAAGGAGGAAGGTAATGACCAAATCCAGGAAAATAAATTACTTTTTGTGTTACTGATATGCTAAAATTAGCAGGTGAAGTGGGGATTTGGTGCCCTTCCTGATGAAATGGCCTCCCACTGAATCCTGTGATGTCACTTGGGGCTGGATCCAGCTCCTGTTTGCAGGAGTAGCGATCTTGTCTCTGATCAGCAGTGAGAACATGATGAACCCTCAGGGAAGTACACACATGTGAGCAGGCTAGATTCACAGAGCAAACCACGATTTAATTTTGCTCCTGAGTGATCTTCATTGCAATACAAACAATGGGCCAGAGTCCTGTTTAAGTCTTCCTTCTGGGCTTCTTTCTTCATCTAATCACCTCTGGGAAGGATAAAATATCCAGCAGAGAAACTAAGGAGTGGGAGGAATGACTCTGACATGAAGAAGGATACTTTAAGTGTATGTTGAATCAAAGCTTTTATGTATAGTACATTTCTGCACAAAGGCCTTAGAAGAGGTTAGCTAATAAGATGTCATTGAGGTTAGAACTGTATATTAATTTATCACAATTTTGTCCCCAGTGTAGTGACTGAGGATCTCCTGTAAGCCTGCTGATGGGCTTCTGTTAAATGATTTGTCTTCAACTAGTAGAGCAATACAATATCAGAGGGAAAAGTAAGCTATTTCCCTACTGCTGTTGCAGCCTGATAAAGTCCCACTGGATTTATTTTCCATAAGTTGAGCAAGGGTAAGCTATTGAACAAGAGGAACCAAGTGGGAATGACTAACACGCTGGAGTGTGCAGAAGTGAGCTCATGTCCCCATGAGCATATTCTCTGCGTGCGGTTTTGGTTGTTTGGTTTGGGGTTTGTTGGCTTTTTTTTTTTTTTCCACTGGGAAACCAGAAGTAAAAATACATTCATAATTTTTTTTCTGAGCAAAGCAAGAAGCAAATCGTGGTGTCATTTCCTCATTTTCTGTTTCCTCAAGGAAGCGCTTAGTCAGCCTGATCGTTCGGAGACTTGTCCTTCGCTTTCTTTGCATTCTAGGAAGGAAATTACAAAAATTAGTAAGAAAAAAGAGAGTGTATGTGTACATACATACATATATATGTATCTATAGGTTAACTTTGTGGACTGATACCTCTTTGTGGAATGATAGCGCTTTCTGGTTCAGAACGTTTTCATTTCAGTGAGAGAACTGATCGAAGTAATAATTAATCTCTTGTAAATCTAAGGCAAGGTAGCTGCCCATTTTTTCAGTAGCCCAGGACTCAAAAAAGGTGTGTGTCTTATAGAAGGTTATGCCCTTTGGAAGTGATTTTATGGAGGAAATTTCTCTTATTTCAGAATGGCTTTGTCCAGCCTGTTTAATGGTGTGAGTGCTTCAGGTTTTCCAGTCATTTTCCTTCTGTGCAACTCTAGAGCTCTGTTTCATTTGTTGCTGCATTTTGTTTGACCCAGTGTGTTAAAACTAGGCAAGGTAGGACAGACTAGTTTGCTTATCAGAATAATGGAAGATCCCTCCTAAAAACAGGTTTTGGCTCAGTGAATAAGCATAGTAATGTTATCAGTATTAAGGAATGTCTCTTCAGAGATGGCACTGATTATTTTTCATGGTAGGTGGGATGGGTCATTTCCTATGCTATTCATAGAAGATGTGAGTTCCAGGAGATCTGGAGCAATAGACTTGTCTGGAGGAAGTCCAGGAAAGGGAGGAACATTTTTTACACTGATCAGGCTTTGGTGCCTCCCCCATGTTTGTCATCTGCCTTTCTATCATAAATGTATAGGTTGGAAAAAATCTTTCATCAGAAGGATCGGAATATTCAGCCTTTTCCTATGTGCGTTGTGTATGTATAAAATATGGTTGCTTTGGCAGTATGGCTGTTGGCCTTCTGTAGTTTGGTTGTAGAGTGTTTCTCATTTGCCATGCAGTGAATAATAGTGATTTTGCTATGAACAAAATATCTTTATATAATTGAGACAAATCCCTGGTATTAGCCACATCTCTCTACAACTGGAATGTCATGAGTTAACACACCTGTGTAACCTCAAACATGCTGTTACTGCTACCAAACTTCAGAAGTTTTTGACAACACAAGTTTTGACTTTTCAAGGTGAAAAATACCAGGGAAATTTTTACTGTAAGTTTTTTCCATGGTTAAAAACAAAACCACTTTCTTTATTTTTAATCTGCTAAGCACAATGTTTTGTTTGAGAATCACAGTCTCTTTCAAGGTAGTTGAAGAAGGAGAATAGAAATCAGTTACGGCTGCTGTTAGTGAATAAGGACTTGGTCCTCAAACACTTTTGCACAGAAGCAACTTGATGGGTCTAAGTTGCTACATCAAATGCTCTTGTGAAGTTATTCATACGATCACATGTTTGCATGATAAGCATCTAAATTATTGTTCTAAGTTCTTGCATGTTTCCCCACCTGTAAATCAATGATACTGCAGGCTTCACTTGGTTAAAAACTTTGAAATTAATTAATTTAAAGCAGTATATATGGATGTGTCATTTATTAATGTCTGAGAAGGAATACTGACCAACAAAATGGGTGTTTTCCACTTACACAAGAAAGAATGACAAAGAAAAGTTGTTGAGAGGTTAACCTGGAAAAGCAATAAATAGTTTTTAAGAACAAATCCCATAAAGTGATGCATGTAGAAAGGCAAACCTCTAGAGAAACAGCAGCAAATGCAATTAAAGCAGGAGAAAAATGTTAGGTAACTTTATTCTTAGCAGGGGAACTTGGTTAGTATGATGTCTGGAGGGCTGCTTGCTTCTTTTCTTTCCCTCCAATAGACAGAGCATCCATTATACTTGTTGATTCTTCTGCCACTCTTCCACCTGTACACCAGATACAGCTCTGTTGATACACATGGATCCACCCTTCTGTGAAAAAGTCAGACCCTGTATATTTTGGTGTGACTCTTAAGAGGAAATCCTAGTCATAAAGAAGCCAACAGCAAAAGTGCCACTGCCACCGAAGGAGCCAGGTTTTCCTCCAGGATTTTTTATCTTTTTGACATTTCTGCCTGGTACCCCATAACAAAATGTAATGTTTCACAAATTGCTGCTGCTGCTATATTGGATAACTGATTGCTGTCCTGTACACCCCACAACTTAATCTGCTCAGGAAGCAGTTTCAAGTTCAGTGCCCTGTGTTTTCTGTGTTCCATATATTTTGATATCCATGCATTGATGCTAGTGGTGCGATGAGAGAGCTCATCCGACAGCCCACTGGGATTCCTCCCTGCTATTTGAGAGTAGCTTGAAAAACTTGGTCTAGGAGGGCAGGGAGGAAAGAGAGGGTTTGCTTTTCATTTGAAATAGTTTTAAAAAATGTCATGAGACACTATTCCTTTTTATCTTGCTGTTTGTTAAGGTAATGGTTCGGGCTCAGTAATACAGGCAGCTCGTGTATGTTTAGCCATCTGTGAAGGTCTCATAAATTAAAAAATGCAGGGCTGTATGATGATCCTGGAGTTGTTACCCTGGTTTGGGTTGTGGTTTGGGTTTGGCTTTTTGCTATTTATAATGCAGTTATGATAGCAAGTGCTTATAGTGCCACCACCTGGTTGAGGCAGACACTGTCTTCACGACCAAGTTTTTAGTCTTTAAATGAACGTTTTGCTGTTACTACAAGAAAACGCAAGCCAGGCTTGTGGGATCACTAACACCCCTTCCTCTTCCTGGCTGTTTTTGTTTTTTGTTTTTTTTTTGTTTTTTTTTTTTTTTTCTGTTTTTAGTGGTGGAGAAGGGTATTTTGAGGATAGCAGCTAAAATGACTGGCACCTGAGAGGGATTTATACCATCTGTACGGGGTATGAATAACTTAATTTATCCACTTGGTAAACTGTGAATATCAATCTGTGCTAATATTTAAAGCTATCATTTAAGCTGGAGTCCTCAGGTTTTAAGTTTGGTATGTGTTTTAATGTTTATTTAATATAAAATTCTTCTGTTTGTATTTAGTAATTCCAAAACGGGTCTCATTTTCTTTGCTTCGCTGAATCAACTGACCTGGGCAGTGACATTACTACCTAGAATTATTGTTTCCCTTCTGACTTTTGCTTTTCTACAGTCAAGTTCTGCAGGTGAAAATGCTGCATGAACAGGGATTATGGAATCAAGCATGAAATAAGAGTATACAGTGTTTGTGACATCTTCCCCTTGTCAGTCAGATGGCTTAACATGGAAGTCTTGCAACAAATACTGGTGAGGCAGGTAGCCCTCTTGGCAAGTAAGTGTCCTAACAGCCTGGGCTGGTTTACAATTCTACTTCTGCTGCTTGAATTTTCTGCCCTTTGCACAAAACACAGGCACATGTGACAGTAACTGGAGGACACAGGGGGTCCTCCACATGGTTACTTTATCTCAGTTCTTTTATGGGTTTCTTCTAAGCAGCTACGTTGTGCAGGTGCCACGAGCAATTTCCAATTTTATAGGATACGTGAATGAAACATTTTCGGAGGGGGGATGTGGGTGATCTCCAGGCCCTGAGGAGTTGTTTCATTTTTAATTGTGCATTTTAGGATCTATGGGGCTCTGATATTTCAAGTTCTGTGCAAGCAGCAAGCACACTGCTATCATTGTGTTCCCTTGCTCAGGCCTTGCTGCTGAATTACCTCATGATAGGCTTTTTAAGTCTTTTGGCCTCCTTCTTGGCCTCATATTTCAACACAACATGTGAAAGAGATGAAGAACGAGCTAAAACTCCCTTCCAACTTTCACAGTTATGGGCTATTTTCTTTTTCATTCCATGTGTTTTTTAGCAACCTGGGGCATTGCTAAAGCAGTACAAACTAGGTGAAGACAGTGTGGAGGAAGGGAGTTTCCCCCCTAATGTCAGTGGTTTAACGTATTTGCCATCACCTAAAAAAGCTTTACTGCCATTTGCTGCAAAAAAGTGAAGGTCTCTTTTCCAGCATCCTTCTCCCCTTTGCAAATATCCATTTGTAAAGCATAGCCCACATGTTTTCTCTAAAAGAAAAGGCATCATGGCATTGCCCTAGCTGCACAAAAGTCTTTGCACTGCTAAATATCAGCCAGTTACTCACTACAGTAATGCTCTCCCAGGTCCTCCCCAGGCTCTTGGCAGAGCTGTCTGTGCTTGCGCAGGAGTCCCCCACCTCAGCCAAGAGCTGCCTTGGGATGGAGTTGGAGAGCGACCACTCACAGCATTCAACAGCTTCCAGAGTTGGTGCCACCAGGGGTTGCAGTTCATCTGCCACGGCCTTTACAGCTTTTAAGGAGGTTTTGGGGTGCCTGGGTTTCCCTGGCCATGAATCTTAAAGGAATAAAATGGAAACGGAGCTCCAGTGTAAAACCAAGATTGCTTCCCCTCCACATACAGTCCTGTCCTGGGCACTGCATAACAGCCAGTGTCACTTTAGGGGAGCTTTCACATCCAGCAGAAGGTGGGCAGCTGTTTGGGCTTCCCACCCCCCTGTCACAGGCAGGATCAGTGCTGGGGCTGGCAGCGATGCAGAGGGGCAGCAGGGCAGCATGCTGCGGATGCAGGACCAGCAGCTTCTTGCAAGCATGGACAGAAAGCAGCAGGGCGGTTGCGCACACCAAACTGATTACTCTTCAGTGCCAGTGCAGCCCCAGGACTGGCTACAGCCTAGGAATCATGGAAGTCATTGAAAGCAAACTGTCATCACTTCACATTTGGGCAAACCCGGGTGTTCATTTGTGGGTGACCCAGCTCAGATCTTCTTGCTGTCATTTTGTGGCTATATCCATCTACTTTCCAGATAAACCTTCACCCCTCCAAATTATGAATGCTAAACTTTGGTCTTGAATGGAGAAAGGCAAGTCCCATGGAAACAGTGATAAACATCAAAAGATGGGGCACAAGGGGAGGGAAAAGAAATGGCTGAATTTGTCTTGTGATCATTTCATCAAAGTGTATTACTGTGGCACACTGCCAGGATGTTTGAGTTACAAGGCATGTCCTTTTGGACACCACCCTGCAGAACCGAGGGAGGCAAAGGCAGAGGACGGAGCCGGGAGTGCTCAGCAAGCCTGAGGGCTGTGGGATTAAATGTTGGAGGAGTCAGCTGATAAATGATGCAGAGCATGCAAGGAAATTAGTGGACAAACAGAGGAGATCTGAGAGAGTGAGATCTCACTCCTCAGATAAGGTATAGAAGGGCTGAGGTCTTCACAGGTCCTGTGTGGAAAAGCCAATTTAATTTGGGGAAAAGGAACATTGCTGCAAGAAGTGCTTACAGCAAAAGACACTTGTACAGTACAGCAACCGGTCAGTACAAACCCTGAAGCCTGTTCTCCATAGTGCAAGTCAGCCCAGATATATAAGAGAAGATGGCTGTATAAGCTGGAAAACTTTCTTCCATGCTGTCATCTGGAACTGGTTGAAAGCAAACTACATAAAGATGAGAAAAGGATGAGAGACTTTGCTTCTGTTGGGTAATTAAAGGGGAAAAAAGCCTTACCACCATAAAAAGGAACGAGATAAATCATGTCACAAAGAAATTTGCTGCTGTGGTTATAAAAGTCTTCCCCTTTCATTAGGAAAAGAAAAAAGCTAATATGGCTGAGATCAAGTATGACTAGAGCTTAGCTCCACAAAGGAAATAGAAATACAAACACTATAGCAGTCATAGAGGAAGAGTGGAGGAAGAGATAAAGGAGAACACAGAAACGAGATGTAGGTAATTTGGTATCACATTTAAAAAAGATTTAGAGAGCCTGTATCCTCCCAAAGGAGTTTAGGCATATCATTAAAACATTTAATATTGTCTTGACAACTCTTCTATTTCTTGCATGAAGCTGACTGATAAGGTAACATTTTTAACTTCAGCATTGCCATCTATTTTGTTCCTTAAGAAAACTGTAGTTTATCTTGCACTAAAAAAGGACAGGGGGAAAAAAGAATTAAAATCCTGGATCCCCTGAGATGCTTATTTATTTAAGTTTGGAGTCAGGAAGCCTAGCAAAGCATTAGAGGAGCCTACAGCTTCTCTCCCTGCTCCTCCTCCCCTTCCCCGATTTGCTCCTGGAAAACATTTCTTCAGATTTGCTGCATACCTTTGCTGCAAAACCTGACTACATGTCTGTGGGTCCATAGGTTATCTGCCCAGAGACAGAGTTGAGCTAGACTGTGAAACCCATGCTTGTGACTTCAGGTCTGGTAGTCTGTTGACTTCAGTGGGGCTGCTGCCGTTATATGCTGGGTTTCAGCATGAGTAATGGTGTCACGATCTGGCCCATAAATTCTGGGTAATTTGTAAAATGCCTGTCACTATGTTATCTAAATAGCAATGGCACATTGGAAACCGTTCTGGGCTGTTGCAGAGGAGTCTTCTCAGTTTGCCTCTCAAGTGCAGCTCTGCTATTATACATTGTAGTACGCTCCTTTCCAACCCTATATTAATACCATCTGAACACTGTTCATGTTATGGTAAACCATGATTCCTGAAGGAATTTTGATATTTAGTGTTGGCAATAGCCATAATTGAATAGAGTAATAGATGTTGGAATAGGTGTTACAGAAGTCAGCAATTGCCTCCTATGTTCTTTTGCAGTTTCCAAATGAATTAATTTTCCCCTTTATACTTTTCATCTTTTTATGCTTTTTTGGAGACTTTTTTGAGTGACTGATTTTCACTGGCACAATTCTATGGAAATCAGACTTCTAAGCTGCATATGTTGTTGTTGTTCCTGACTGTGCCCACAGTGTCTGTGATTGTACAAACTCAATAGAAAATGCTTCCTTCATCATTTCCCAGTTTTCCATTCAGGAGACCATTCATGCCAGAAAACTTCTTGTGCTCCTCCAGCCTGGTGAGCACATGTGGTGAATTACCTGAGCAATTAAATGAAGGCACTTGTGTGAACCATGCACATGAAATATTCTTTGAAGACATTATGTGATCAAAGCAGAGAAAGGAAATAAAAATGAGTATGTTTGCTAAATACTAAATAAATTAAATGTGAGGGTACTGCAATGAAAAGGCAGAACATGTGTTCATGGAAAGAGGCTGTATCCGCTTCATATTCATGACAAAATATTTTCTGCTGTCCTGTTAACGTTCTTTGCACGGTTCCTGATAGAGGAATGCGAGGATAAAGGAGCCTGAGATGTAAGGGGGTTTGTGTGTGTGTAACGTTATAATTAATTGTGTAATTGTTGAGACAATGTCAAATTTCTTTTCTCTCCAGAAGAAGAAACAGAACTAAGAAGGCTGCCAGGGAGTACAATTGTACAGCAATGAAGGCACCAAGGAACAATTGTTCTGAATATGTAGAAAGAACCATTAAGCATATGAAATTTCTCTACAAGTTACCAGAGTGGCGGTAAAAGGGACAAGGAAAAAAAACAAGGTAGGCTAGGTTTGAAATTGTTGATGGTTTAACCTTTCACTACAGAGTCACTGCCAGTTTGTAATCCCTTATAATTTATTTCATAAGTTTTCCGTGGATTGGAAATTGAGCTTTCATCTTTATAGAGTCATAGAATCATAGAATAGTTAAGGTTGGAAAGGACCTCAAGATCATCTAGTTCCAACCCCCCTGCCATGGGCAGGGATACCTCCCACTAAACCATGTCACCCAAGACTATGTCCAACCCTACCTTGAACACTGCCAGAGATGGAGTGCCACAACTTCCCTGGGCAACCCATTCCAGTGCCTCACCACCCTCACAGTAAATGCATCAGTTACAGAACTAGCAATAGCTTACTTCTTACTGTTCAGTAGTTGTTCATTGTAGAATGAAATACTCTGTGGAATAAAAAACACATAGCCCTCAGGTCACAATTTCCATCTATTGTGAAGAAAGTCCCTTATAGATGTTGGAAAACAGGTTATACTGAGGAATATAGCAAAGCAATAAACAGTGAACTGCAGAGCATAGACTCAGTGTCAGAAATAGAAAACCTCCTTGGATCTCTTGACTTATTCTGGTATTCTGCTTAACAGTGATAAGGTCCTAGTCTTGTTTTAACTACTAGTGGGCAGACAGCAGTTCTTCACAGGAAGTGCAGTATTATTTGGCATTTCTTAAAATATACAATTGCAAGTTCAGTGAAGAATATGATGCTGACTGTACATGGATATGAAGTTATGCTCTTGCTCAGATATGTGATTTTTCAAAGTCACAGTGAATCTGAATGTGTATGAGTATATGTTTGTGCAAGAGAATCTCAGTAGTTAATTTTCCAAAATAATCTTTCTGGTTTCTTTTCATTAAATCTTTTTATTATTTCCAGATGTCACTGTGTAAAATTCCAAATTAGGTTATCTATCTATTAGGCTACCAGATATAAGTTCAAAAAGGCTAAACTTTCAAGTACATTTTATAGGAATAATAATAACTACCTGATTTCTGTGATTGCCACTCATGAAAGATGTAAAAGTGTGCTTCTCTTCATAAATAAGCTGGTGATTATATTGATCAGACTTCCACACATGTAAATTATAGCAAAAGAAAAAGCTTAACTTATCTGTTTTCATAAACTACTTTCTGAATAGGACATGTTTCACACCTTTTAACATAACCCCATTTGGTTTCGCTTCATCAGATTTCTCGATAGGTGACAGTCCCCGAAGCACAGAGACAAGGTGCTCAGAATTCTTCTGAACACGAAATTCTGTTACTTCTTCTGACTAATCGGGGGGTTTCAGATTTTCTAATCATTCTCTTTTCGGTTGCCCCATTTATTTCAACTGAAGTCTGCCTTAAAGGCATACACCTCAAAATCCTTCATTTACAAGAGCAGTACTTCCTTCTGCTTTACATATGCTGTATACATTAAGTACGATAATTTGCATGGAACCATGCTGTACCATTCTTATAATAGGGTATAGTACTATCAATCAACCAGGATAATCAACCAGGATCATCAACCAGGATTCTCAGACCTTGCAATGAAGCACAGGTATTTGGCAGTAAAGCACTCCTGAGGCAGAGCTTCAACTTTATTTAAAATATGTTTGCCTCAAACTGCCATGTGGGGTTGCTTGGATGTGGAAATAAGCTGAAACAAGGATAAGAGAAGGGAGCACAGCCAGATGGGATACTTTAATACAGAATCGCCTATCAGGGAGAAATGTATAAGCTTTCACGCTAACACTGGTGACCTCAGACTGAAACTGGATGCCAGGGTCCCCCATGCTAGTTGCCCTGAGCTCTCCAGGACCTCTATGAGGGCTGCTTGTGACATGGGCACTGGCTGCCTGCAAGGGGGACAAACTGCCAGGGAACCACTGGGCAAGATCTGCAGCTTTATTTTTATCCCACTCGTGCTACAGGCTGTCCTCTGCTGAGCACCCTGAAACCTGCACCCTGACTCACAAAGAGAGGGGTTTCTTTTTATGTTCTCATTAACATAAAGTAAGGTCTTAATTTCCAGGACTCATTTTTTTATGGGGGAGTACTCAGACCTGGGATCCTAACCCATGAGAGATTGTGAGAAAAACAGTGGGTGTTCAGTCAGTCTTTTATACCATTTTATATATATTATATATCCATTTATATCACCACAGCAGCAGGGACTCAAACCACCTTAATCAAGTTTAAAGTTATCAAGCTACAATCTCATGAAATACAAGGTGAAGTTTCAAATAATGCCATCTAAGTCTTATTATCCCAAATGTACATGCTTTACAACCCACCTTTTTCTTTAAACTAGCTAACTAATTGCTGTGATTAGACTTCACAAGTATGAGAAATCCATCAGCTGTTCTCAGTAGGTGCTTAGTATGCCTCAAAATCTGATCATTTTGCTCTCTCAAAAACATTCTGCTTTGTTGTGTACTAATTTCCTTATACATTCACTAAACTACTCAGGAAGCATGAAGAATGCAATCTTTGATTCCCTTAAGTACATTTCCACAGATGTCAGAAATTGACATATTCCATTCACAAATATGTGAGCATACTTCTTTATAAAATTATTGCATATTATCTGCAAACCCTGTGATGTCTGCACACGTGCTCTTAACCCTGTTCAAGTAACTTCAAAGAATGAAAGTGCTGTTTCTTTATAGACTACATTTAGTAGAGATTTATTAACATGTATTAATTGTAGACCCTGTTGTTCTTAGAAGAAATGGCATTTGGATGAGACCATGGAAGGGAAACCTCTGGAAAATAATAGTTTAAATATAGTGTTCCTTTCTGTTTTGAACTCAAATATTGATAAGAACATGTATGCCTTCAATGACAACTTAACACTCAGAAAGCATTTAATCATAAATATATGTTATCTCTTCAAAGTATTAAACCTGTTTGCAATATTTAACTATAATCACAATGGAAAGTGGATAAGCAGGTATATCATCTTCTAATTTAAACTGAGTAGAAAATACAGTAATACCTATTATCCTATTTCAAAACTTGCTCAAGTAGGTGAACAAGCCTGTTCTTTAGAGCCACCAAGTTGGTTAGGGGCTTAGAGCATCTGACATGCAAGGAGAGACTGAGGGAGCTGGGACTGTTCAGCCTGGAGAAGGGGAAGCCCAGAGTGGGTCTCATCCATGTATATAAATACCTGATGGAAGGTGAAAAAAAGGGGATGGTGTCCAACTCTTTTCAGTGGTGCCCAATGAAAGGACAAGAAGCAATGGGCACAATCGGAAATAAAGGGAATTCAACTTAAACCATTTTCACTGTTGGGATGGAAAAACACTGGGAACAGATTTTGTGGAGAGATTGTGGGCTCTCCTTGCTTGA
The DNA here is from genome assembly GCA_032466535.1 of Forpus xanthops. Taxonomy (NCBI): domain Eukaryota; kingdom Metazoa; phylum Chordata; class Aves; order Psittaciformes; family Psittacidae; genus Forpus; species Forpus xanthops. The sequence goes on along the minus strand of JASSUY010005461.1, from coordinate 25,083 downwards.
AAATACTCAAACTCAAACTGGACCTGCTCTGACTGACCCTGCTTTGAGCACAGATTTGGATTTGACAATGTCCAGAAATACGTTCCAACCTCAGCTGTCCTGTGGTTCTGTGTTTCACATTATTAATAGAGAATACCATGCCTAGAGGCCAAAAAGGTCAAATTTGTGAGGATTTAGGAGGATGAACATATGCAGTGTCCCCTCTGAACATGCGGTGTGGCTATTTTGGTCTTATTGAGGGCTAGGTGAGTGAGAGGAGAACCATGCTGTGTAAAGCCTTCACTGACGCAGTGAACCCCGCATTACAGAAACCTTCTCCTTATTTAAGGGAAGCAGCATGACCAGGCAAGACAGGAACTCTTTCCCTTGCCCTACTGCTGTGGGGAACAGAGATTCTCCCAAGTGGTTTCTGGGTGTAGATGCACTGTTACTTTCACTCAGACTCCTTCAGTGGACTACTTAATCCGCCTTTGCAAGGAACACTTTTTTTCCACTAGATCCATTTAACAGAGAGGAAAAGCTTTTGACTACTGTTTTTGTTATTCTGACTCTGCGAGTAGATTCCTGGCACACAGGTGGGAACCTGTGCATTGTATTGGATACTCTCTTCACTTTCTGTGCTTTGGTTGCACATCAGGCATGCGTCAGCAAAGCTTCTTTATTACCTGCTACAGTGGACATACCTGCAGGAAACTGTGTCTGACAGGGTTCATCACTCTTAATGCATACACAGAGGTAGTCTGTTTTTTAATGCTCTTTCCCTCAGGCTTTAGTTCATGCGATACCTTAGTTGCAACAGTTCTATATATTAGGGGTTGGGTGATCTTTCCTCCTCCCCTTCCTCTGCAGTCTAGTTTTCAGCCACTTGAGATCCCAGCCTTTGCTTGTGTGCTAAATGACAGAATATTTCTGTGTGTTTGGTATTTTCTGTCCCAGAGTTTCCAGTCTCAGAGCAGCTACATTAAGCAGCTAATTCCTTTTTTCTTATTACCTCCATCTATTAATAATTACAGTCTGCAAGAATGGGAACATTCAGTATTTTCCCTAATGCAACACCCTCATTCAATCCAGATTAGATTCCACCACCTATTTATTTTAAGATGCAGGAGAGAAAAAAACACGTATAAAATAAGAGACCGTTTGTTTGAGCATGTGGCATATTTTGTGAAGAAATCTTAATTCATGCAGAAGAATTCTTAAAGGTTTGTTTGTTATTAAGGTAGAGCCTGAACAGTTACCATGTCCTAATCAGTCTTGTTCCCTGTTCCTGTCTCCTTTCCACAATTACTTACTGGAGATAAAGATTTTCATTGTAGAAAATAGAAACCCTTCTTCCTATTCCACTCATCAGTAGCAGCCTCAGCCCACTTCACAGTGTCTTGCTTTTCTGATGCTGTGCTTTGGTTTCAGTAAAATATCTGCTCAAAATGTTTTGGGGTTTCCAGTTTGCTCTGCAACCTTTTTTTTTTCTCATTTTATTTACCTGGTTTAGGGCTGTATGCAATAGGACCCAAAGGGACAATTTAATCATGAGATTTTCCATGATGTTTTGGGCATTCTCTCTCCTAGACAGATTGCGAGCCATCTAGAAGCTCAATTTCCAGCTCAGCTACCTATTTTCTTCTGTCCAAAAGCTATTTGAGAACTTTACTCTTCTAATGGTCAGCAATCTCATCCCCTGTTTAAATTTACCTGTAGCCAGTTCATATTTATTTTCTCTTTTGTCAAGTCTATCCTTTGCTTCAGTAGCTCTAATACCTCCCTAATGTCCTTGCAGAAAGCACTTACGCCTTTCCTCCTTAGATCTGACTTTGCTAGACTAAATAAACCCAGGTCTTTTAGCTTTGTCATCCTAGTAGCCATTCTTCACATCTACTCTTATTTGGATGTTACTCTTATAGGAGCACTTGTACAGCAATGTTTGCAATACTGACGATGAGATTTAATATAAACATGGGAGCATTAACACTTCACATTACACTGGCAGGACCTTCTGTTTGAATTCGTCTGTTTCTGAGCTGTATCACAGTGCTGGTTTTTGTGAACTTAACACACCTGGGTCTTTTTCTTGCTTCCCACTCATTTTCAAAGGACAGCTGCTCAGCATGCATGCTATTTCTGTGGATATTTCTTGGTTATTTGAGAGACTGGGAAAAATGTGAGCCTTGTTTTCGTACATTGTGGTCTTTATTGGAGCCAAGATGTGTTTGGAGATGCCCTTATATCTAATGTAAGAACAGCCAAATGGGATCAAGCTTGGAGCCAGCTTATGAATCCTTTGTACTTCATGCTCTACAGGCATGTATTCAGTTAGGTACTTAAAAATATCTCAGCAATTATGGGCATCTTTTATATGAAGTATTTTAGCATTTAAACATAGTCATTCGAGTGATACAACTCAGAACTATTATTCTAGAAAGCTCTTAAATATTGACCATTTTATTTGCCATGGCTGTCTTGAGAATGCTTATCCTTGACTATTCAGTGCTTCAGCCTTTAGCTAATACTTAAATATTCATGGTTCTTCCCAAAAAGAGTTGCTCAGATATAAGCATAACCCCAAAAAGTCCTGTAATTTCTGAAGACTGATGTAACTCAGGTGGAGTCTAGACTGGGTGTGATGCAGGATTGGAGGGTATAGGAGCAACTGTGGAAAAAGAAAATCTTACCTATCCCCATTGTACACTGAGAAGAAAATTTGTCAGGAAGAAATGTAAGCAAAATAAATCATAGCTTCACTATAAAAAATGCCTACAATAAAGTGCTTATTCTCTTCACTAGTATGATAGAGGAGCACTTCAGACACAGATAGAATCAGTGCTGATGTCCTGCATGCTGCTGTAGGGCCTTCGTAAATGATGGAAAATTAAATAATCCAAGGGATAAGAAATTTCTTAGCAGCTTAATGGTGTAGAGAAGTAGTAAAGGAAAAAAATTAACTGAAACAAGAAGCACCATGAGATAGATGTCTAGCCTTGGAAGTGCTGGAAGTCTTCTACAGTTGCCAAGATTTCTAGTTAGTCAAGATGCAATGTAAACTAGATGTCACATAACCCAAGTGAGTGTGGCTATACAAATGACTGTGCAATGAGTGTGTAAAGTAGCACACAAAAGGCAAATGCTGCATAACAGCATGGCTAGTTTTCATGAATTTCCCCTCAGTTTGCTGGCTATGTCTTCTCTGTGGCAGCTCTGGAAGTCTCATTCAGATTTTCCCAAGACATCTGGAATGGCAGTTCTGAGAAGTGGGGCTGTGGGCAGTGATGAATTATACAGCATGTCTAGCAACTAGAAACTGGGCAAAAATCCTTTCTGGTAGGGTACAGAGGTGAAAGAGGTAGTTTCTCCGGGTTTATTTTAGGCTGCATTCTCTCCCTGCCCTGGCAACTTGTGATCTGATAGATCTGCAGAGCAGGAACTGGAGATTTGTTCTCCTTGGTTTCTTCAGTATGCTGGATATTTTCTGCAACAGTATACTCTCACAGCAGCTAGTCTGGTATGCGGGACTTGCATTATTTCATAAGGGCTATAATTAAAGAATAATACTGATCTGTTAATTTTACCTTTATGTTTTTATATATAAGGTTTTTACAGACTCAATTTTTATTTTAATATCTACCAAAAAATATTATGGGAATAGTCTGCAGTGGATAGTGTTTTGCTACTCGAAATTTAGGAATACAGTAAAGGACCTTTACTATTGCTGAGTAGAGTCATCAGCACCAGCTAGAGAAGGTAATTCTGAGTATGCTGTCTGTGTATGATTTATTCTTATTCATGGACCCATTGGAACAGTTATTCTTAGTTCTGCTTCAGAAATTTAAAGAAATTAGAAAACATTTTCTGTTTATGCAAATCTCGATGGTTCACACAGCTTGCTAGGTTTAAATTTATTTTTTATACAATATCATTATAGTAATATGCGTTTAAAATAGTGAAAATGCAAGTCAGAAATGAAACATGAAGAATATTTGTTGGTTTCAACAGGCAGATTCAACCTGAGGAGCTGTCAAATCTGATAAGCATGTTCAACATATAATGAAACTGAAACACAGTGGAGTAAATTGCATGGTTTTCAGACACTTCTCAACATCTTTGTAAAATGTGCTAATGAGCCAGTTAAAATAAAAAGAAAAATAATCAGCAACCACAAAAATATGAAGAATAAGGAAGGAAAATACTTCATCTCAAACAATACTTGTCTGAGGAGGTGGAGCACAGAAGAAGTGATAATGAGTGTTTATACTTGAGCATGACTAAAATATCAAATATGGATATGTTTATGCCTGATAAAGCCATTTACACAACCAGCTGAATACTTTGTATGTGTACAGTTTTTTTACATAGAATGTAAGAAATGAAAGTAAGCCAGGGCTCTGTCTTACAAAATGTGAATTAAGCATTCTTCACAGTGTGCCTGTTCCACCTTATGGTTCAAAAGAAGACTGAATAATTGAACACATCATGCTAAAGATTAATGAAAGGAGAAGTTACATGGACTTCTAATATGAGTTTTAATGGAGATATAGCTTTTGGGACCTCAATGGACTTGCATATTTGTCTTTGGCATTTTTTTTTTTAGTTCTTATGTTAATCTAATTAACGCAAGAATAACTTTTTAACTTACTGTACCTTCTCAGTGAGATTCAACTCTACTTTTTGTTGAAGTTTGTTGCAAGTTTTGCAAATTTTAAAAGCTGAGTTCCATTTGATTTGCCTTTAAAATGCCTACTTCAACTGTTCCCTGTCTTGAAGATGTGTGGGAAGGATCTTTCTAAGCCGACATTACCCAACAAAACACACATAACTTTACTGTGGATAACTTACCATCCTGTTTTTTTAAGACTCTAACTCAATAAAGACTTCCAGTACACACTTAAACCTATCCCTATTGTCTCAAAGTGTGTGCTTTAAGGTTGTTCTATATTCAAGGCAGTTACCAGTGCTGTCTGCACGTTCAGCGTGCTCAGACACCCCAGCCATGAGGCCCAGGCAGAGAGGGCGATCAGAAAGACAGAGCTTATGTGCTGGAGGGATCACCACAGTGACCTTCCTGTCAGTCCTGCCCCTTGGTCTTCTTAAAACCCACAGACACCTAAAGCAAAAGGAGAAGACAGGGACCATGCAGGAAGACTCAGCATGTGGCAGTGGCCCTTCATGGAGTTGGGGGTGGCAGCCAGCCAGAGCCGTGTGAGCACATGGATTATTGGTGCAGCCACGAGATTCAAGATGGGAGATGTGTCACACTGCAGATCTGTGTGACTTGGCAAGCACCCGTTCGACAGGAGCTGTGGGGCCTGCTGGGCTTTCCACCACCCTTCAGATCCCTGGTTGTCACATTAATACCCTTTTAAATCAAACCTCCCTTCTCCAGTGATTGACTCCTACATCTTTTTTTCATCTCTCAGAGCAGCCAAACAGCATTCTGCACAGCTGAAAGCTATTCAGCTCCAGGACCAAGCACGCACTGTGAGGGAAGCTTGTGGCCTTTCTTGGTGGTGATGGCCAAATATGTGTGTAATGTGCTTAGTCTTCATTAGCCCACACAGAGAGAGATCCTGCTCCTCTCTTGAACTTGGGCGTAACACGTTCCCTCCACCATCATGCAGGCCAGATCTACACTAATATTTTCTGTACAGTTAATTATGACAGGACAAGTGCTGTACCCGAGTGGAAATTTGTGACTTGAAAAATTGCCTAAAAATATATCCTACAGTGAATGCTTCTCTGCGTGATTAAGTGCTCATGTGGATTGTACTGTGCAGAGGGTTTCCCAAAAACAAATGTCTCGTCTAAGTCTGTTGGCAAGGTCTCTTTGTTTTTTTTAACAGTTTATCAGCTTTTGTTATTTACTAATGGCCGGAATTACTCTGTGATTCCTTTTCAAAACAAAATTCTGAAAGCCTGCTAAAGTGAGGGACCACAAAGGTAAAGAGAGGAGGATGGGGTGAAGCCAAGAGTTTTGTTCTCAGAAAGAAAAATGCTCCAGAGGTTAAGATACATTCTTTGCACTCCAAAAATTAGGGTCAGCTGCTTGTTTTACCTCAGCTTTCATGCACTGTCTTGGTGCAGCATTGCCAGACTGTGACCATTCCACAGAGATCCAACACACAAATCACGGGGAATGAGTGAATTCTGGAGCAAAGGTGATGTGACCGCCTTAAGCTGTCACCAGTGAGCTGCAGGTCAAACTACTGCATGCATGCTGCCGTGAAGATCTGCCTATCCTGCTTTGAAGCCAAAAAGAAGCATACTCCCAGCACAGCGGTGAGGCCCCTGTGCAGAGCAGGTTTAGAAGTAGAATCACTCCTTTCAACAGCCTGGAGCTGCTGGGTTAGTCCAAGTATTGTGTTAACCTTCCCTGTGAGGCACAAGAGGAGAAGGAGGTTTTTTGCATGTGCAGCACTGAGATGGGGTCACACTCCCAGCTAGGAACTGGGCTCCTGCTGAACATTCGGCTCAGCTCCTAGCAAACGCAGCCTGGGCTCTGATGCACTTGATGGCTTGCAGATTTCTCTGAAAGAATATTGTGTAGCTGGCAAAAGAAAACACAAGAAAGGAAGGAAGCAGCATTGATTGCTTTTCAGCCCTTCTGTGTTTGCCTCGTCTCTTCCCAAACATGCAAAGCAAGCTTGCAATGCCAAAGACCCAATGGAACATAAGGATGAAACATCACTTGGACCCATGGAGCAAATTTCAATGTAGACCTTTTTGTTTCCTCCTCAGACAGGCTGGTGCAATTTGAAGGGCATAAGGAAAGCTGTGTGAATAAGAAAGCACCCCCTCTGAAAGCATGCTCCCGTAAAATGTCTCCTGGTGTGCACCATCTCAGTGCTCCGAGCTGGATTTCTCTGAAGATGAGAAAGGACTATTGCAATAGCATCCTCTGAGACAAATTAACACAATTCCACTCTGTGCTTGTACAAGACTTACAATTCTGTGATCTGCCAGGGTTGTAGCATAGTTAATGTTAGAAGCGGAGTTTTATAAAGGTGCTAACTGGTGTTTCATGGTGCCCCTGTGGTGTTTTGTTTTCATACAAGGCCTTATTTGGAGAAATGCTGCGTGAGCATTTAAAGCAGTTACAAGGGCTGTTTGATCTGACAGAATGGTTCCTTTGGGCAGTATTTTGGAAAAATAATATTTAAAAATTGCACTTTCTAAAAATTCCAGGGACATATACTCTGAATTGTTGAACGTCAGCATAATACTGGTTTGAAAAACATTCTCTTCTTTAAATTGTGACAAAAGAACACAGAAATTAGAAGGAAGCCAAACTGCACAACTTCATACAGTGACATTTTCTAACAGGGTTTACACAGTATTCTATATATCCCAGAACTAAAATTTTGAGGTGGGATTTTTTTTATTTTATTGAACCTGAAGACACCTCCTTCTAGAATTAAATGTATTAGGCTTTCATATATAGTTACTGCCAGGGGAAATTGTGTGTTCCTTCAGAGTATATTCCCTTGGAGCTCTTGGAAAGGATTCATAAGAAAGACCCTATTTGTGTTCAAACCCCAGCCTGCCTCACACCTCAGCGATGTTACCTCTCACAGTGGATGCACAAATGTAATCCTGCAGGTGTCTATGTATTTTAGGAAGTGTGCCATGGCAATTCAGAGGTCCACAGTGTTTCTTTTCTATGGCTGTGGAGGTGCCATTGGTTGTGCAGAGAGATATCCAGGAGTGCAGGGGGAAAAGAGAAGGAGAAGCTGTCTGTATTCCAGCTTGTGTGATTTTCCCTTCTGAATTACAGCTATTCTTCAGTTCCAGCTAAATCATCTATTCTTCATTTTCTGTCTGTTTACCTTTTCTGTATCCTGTTAGAACTCCATCTGTGTGGTATGGAGCACTCCTGTGATATCCCACATGGAAGAAGGTAGCAAAAGCCTTCCAGTTCCAGTAAATGTTATGAAAAGATTTTCCCCATCCTGGAGCTGGAATATTAGTGGAATAGGAGCAGGGGTCTCCCCTGTCCACCATGGCAACTAAGTACTATGAAATCATTGCTTCTCTGAGCTGGATGGGAAATTTCACCCCAAATCGCAAAGCACTTCCTGAGGTGGCGTTAGTGAAAAGGGGATTTTCTTCTGAGAAGTTTTGGTGTGAATAGCATGCAAAGGTTTAAGCAGGGGGTTCTGTCATCCAAAAACGGCAGTCACCTCAAGCGCTGAACTTTCTTTTGACTTCACTAGCAGCAGGCAGCTTTCCCAGCCAAATGGATTTAGGTCCTTAAACTGCTGCTGCTCTTCCTTTGACTGATGATCTGCTCACTTACTTCAGTGGGCTGTGTGCCACATGCAGTACAGCTCTCTTTGGTCTGGGCTCTCTATACACATGTCACTGTGCTCTGCAAAGGGTAGTGTTCGCTTCTTAACCCTCAGATATCCTTAACTAACACTCAGTTGGAGATTAAGTTAGTTTTCCTGTTGAAATGATCCCTGCCTTTCTCTTTTGCTTCATTCTTGAAGCTCTCTGTGGTGTCACTTCTGTGGTTTTTGCTTTTGTTTTTTTTTAGTCTGCAGTTAGGTCAGTGTCAGGACCTTGATAGCAAAGAGGCCTCAATTACTCAAACCACCCTCACCTGGTACCCCCCATCTGTGCACCCTCTGCTCACTGGCCAGGAGCTCATTTAAGCTCAGCCTGGAGAGACCCCTCTCCTCCTTCTTCTTACTGACCTCTTGAATGAACCCCGAAGATAGTAAGTTACTTGCCTTCTTCCAGACTGTTGATGGACCCTGTTCATAAAGACTCTGCCTGCTGTGTTCAGATGTCATGAGATGGTGCTCTGTTGGTGAGGATATATCCTGTGCTGGGGTTACCCTTAGCTCCTGGGTCATCCCTTCTGCATGAAGCGGTGCCACTCTTGCTGCTCTGTGGCAGTAATTTCTCCTTGTTACCTCCTGATCTTTCAGAAGAGAGCTCTATTGCTGTTATGAACCTAGAAAAAGAAAAGTGGATTAAAATTCTGAACCAGATATGACCTTGAGATCATCTGGATTCAAGTATTTCTTTATTCTTTGGATAGATCTATCCCAGCAGATGCTGGGCCCCTTACTGTTAGTGTCTAAATGCATTTCAGATTTTGTTGAAGTCTTCATATGGGAACTTTTTATTTCAAGACCTACAGGATTTCCTTCAGGATTAATCCATGGTGCTTATCTCAGACCCAGGATCTTACAGTCTGTAGGCACTGTTCTGGGAAACTACGGATCACTAGTGCAGCATCCCCTTTTACGGAACTTCTAAATCACAGAGAACCAGGATGTGAAGTGACATTTTCAAGGGAAGAGCCTTAACCTAGTGGTGTTGACAGGGAGACTGTCATCTCTGCACTACCCTCAGAGCTACAAATGGTTCATTAATGAAACTGGAGCATGCTAGTGCACCTGGGATGGAGAACAAGTTGGTAGGGCTTTTCTAAACCTTGATGCCCGTAGCTCAGTGGTACTTGTTTCTATGGAAACACCCTTGTTACATAGTTGCTGGGACCATGGAGATGAGTGTCAATGGTGAGGTGGCAGACTCAATAGAGCTGTCCGCTTAGCTACTCTTGCAAATTTTGGACCAATATGATTTGGCTCAGGGAAGAGGTAATCTTCTGAGAATGTGACCTGGAAGCAATAAAGATGATAATTAAGCTTAATATCCTAATAACCCAAACCTCATTATCTCTTGAAGTCACTGTAGATTGCAAACAGCTCTGAAGGAGGAAGAACCTGTTTCATATTCGTGAATGACCTATGGCAGTCTGTAGGAAAGAGGAGCAAAGAAAAAATCATTCTGGATGAAATACATGGTTGAGAATCTTAGCTGTCTCTGACCTCTGATCCCTAACAAAAGACGAAATAAGCCTTAGCCAGTAAAAGCCGGAAGAATCATGATTCTCCTGAGGAGAGAAATATGGGACTGCTTCTTCCTGCATTTGTTGCACGTAACGGAAATATGTTCAGGTGTCATGGTGAGATTCCTGGGTTGCCTCTTCACAGACATATGAGAGTAAGTTGTTCTAGATATTTTTGTTATCAGGAGATACGAATCTCTGCAGTTATTCTATTATCAGTGACATTTCTCTAAAATCTTGCAAAATCTTTTAGAATATCTGTCTTAAGGCATTCATATGTAATAGGTTGTAGAATTAGCAGAACAAGGATCAGCTGACAGGATTTGGCTGCTTTATGATCTTCATTTCTGATGTTTATTTCAGTGCTTTTCTTCCAGCTGCAGAACTAGATGGCAATAGCAATGCACATAATGGCAGCCTGGTATAAGATCATCCCCAGCTGAACACTTGTGGGCTTCAGAGGACAGTGCAACATGATTGGCATCTTCTGTAATAATTGCAATGACTTTTAAAAATGTCATTGTCTCATGCTTTTGCACAAATACACATGTGTATTCACAGTACAGGAGAAACACTGTGGTACATCAAGACCTATGCTGGTGGACCTCAAGGAATATAGAGTCCTTCCAAATTAATGTGATCCAGTTCACTAACAGATTAGCTTCCAGACAGGCAATTTTATTTTCTTAAAGCCTAAATAAGATGCATAGGATGAGTACCTTTAGTACTTAAATGGCCATCGTTTTGGACATCGTCACCCTTACTGGTAGAGATGACATATGGAAAATTCCCTGCTCCTTGCCCCAAACCTATAATGAGATTCCTACAGGCTAACCTCACATGTTGAAACTCTATTTGCTCTGTGGAGCAGAGCCTGAGTCCATGATACAGAAGTGCTTTCCTTGTACATCTTAGGAGAGGTAGATTCAATTAAGTGTTCTTTTGCAAATGGACACAAAAATTTTGTGGATGGGGAGGGCTAAAGTCTGAAGGACGTCCTTTTTTTTTTTTTTTTTGTAGTGAGGAGAGGATATCTGTTCATGGTAAATAGTAATACTTTGCTTATCATACTGATACCTCGTAGTTTCACTTCCGGTGCAGAAGAACTCCATCAGGCTCTTTAGTTACCTTATCCCCATGGAAATAATTTCAAGTTGGGCATGTAAATCTTTTGAATAAAGAGGGCCCAAACTTCTGTTTATTTGCAACTCTGTCTTCTCTATTTGTAAATAATCTCTCAGTATAAAAGTCAGTCTTTATATGTGTAGGGCCACATCTTGGTCCTAATGAAAATCAGTAATGGCTGACAACGAATTGTGCTAACTCAGTGACAGTGAAAGATGCGTGAGTGAACAGAAAGCTTACGGTTGTATTAAGACAATCTAATCATCAGCCTCATCTCTTGCACCAGAACAGAAACCCCTGCAAGAAGAGATATTTTTCACTTTTGTTCGTATGATTTCTAAATGTATTGATTATTTCTAGATGGTAAGACAGTAAACACAAGAGATCGGGAACCTTGAAAATCATCTGTGAGAAGAATTTCCCTCTGTCAAATGAAGGGTCTAACATGCTGAAATCTGGTGGACCAGTTTTAGCTCCTTCTGCTAAACACACATCCATGGGTTTGACCACATTCTGGAAAGACACTGTTTAAAGCTGGCTGCAGTAAGGAATTAAACGCATAACACTGATAATGGGAATAACCTAAGAGACAGTGTGTTTTTTGGTGATTGGAGCACTTTGAATAATTTACTATTGTATGAAGTGATGCAGCTGGTTAGCTTAAAATACTCCTCTATTTCACATGGACAGAGAGATGGCCGCAGGAAGCAGTTCTAGAAAGTCATTTGCATTCCCTTGTGGCTTGTTTTGCTAAATCAGTTGCAGTGAAAAGAGCTACTCCAAATGGTGTGTTTTTACTGTCTTGGTTTATTTTGTACTTGTTCAATAAAATAGATTCCAGAAAAGACAATGTTGTATAACTTTTAATAAGATTTGTTAAAAATAGCATGGCTGTGGTGAGAGGACTGACCAAAAGAAGTGATTCGTTTCCTGCAATCATTTCTTCTCCTTTACCAGTGACCTTTCCAAACACGAGCAGAAGGGAAAATAGTCACTTTATTTAAAATTCATCACAAACAGCAAGAGGGTAACAGGGCTACCACAACTCTCATAAATTACATGCAAGCCTGACCTTCTGGAAGATGAGGCCTTACTTTGCTGAAGGACTTCCAGAGTTTGGTGCTGCTTTCTCCGACCACAGCGGCACACAAAATATACAGTGGGGAGATACCCGGAGAAAGGTGGGGGCCAAGCCATTTGCTCAGTGCTCAAGCCCAGGTCTGTCCATCTGCTTCAAACCTCTGCAGTGTCTAACTCAGGAAGGAAGCCCTTGCCCACAGCGGTTCCTGCCTGTTCGAAAGGGGAACAGTTTGTGCCTTAATGTGGTCATGGCTCTCACTTTCATAGGCATCCCAGTCCTCAATGGCATCTCCAGTGTGCTCCCCTGGGAGCGTTTCCTGGCCTGCCTGCCTTGGGTAGATGCTGCAGAGCCACTGTCCTTCCCTCCCAGGAGGGAAAGCAGAAAAACTGCCTCTGGCAAGAACAGAGTGCTTTCAAATTTGTATTCCGCCTGAGGCATTTGGACATCTTTTTAATTCTTGTGTGCCCGATATTTCTCATGCAGGATTCCAGCAGGCACAGGCTGTGCAAACAGCAAAGCATATTTTTTTGCAGCCGTGCGGTGAAGGGGAGAAGCCAAGGAAGGTTCTGTGGTGTACGGTGGTAAAATAATCAGCGCAGCAAGCCATATATTGTGACTAAAAGTGGTTGGTTCAGTGCAGTTCATCTCCCTAAACTGGGAAAGTTTCCTCTCATATCCAGAAATTATCATTTTTGTTCTGAAAGACTTTTCTGCGGGTCATCTTTGCCAGATAGCTTGGCCAGTTACTCTGTGCTTAGTCCGTTTTAATAATAACAACAGCAACAAAACTTTACAAGATGTTCTTTCCTCTTTGTCTGGCAGGATTAGCAGTTCAGCCAAGGTCTGACCTGCCCCTGGCTCCAGAAGTAAAAGGCTCAAAAGCACTTGGAGGAAGCAGTTGCATAGCCTTGTTACTGGAGTTGGCTTTGGGGATTGCTTTTTCCTCTGCTCCCTCAGAGTGGCACCGACCACTGCCCGTAGTGCAGAATTGGGCTCTCACTGTTGGAGGAACTTGCTCGAGGAGTCTTTTAGGAAAAGCAATGTCTTGGAGGCAGACAAGCACACCAACATTTTCCCCTGCAAATCCACTTCTATGTCTCATTAGTCAGAAGGATTTGAAATAGCAAATTTTTGGAAAAAGCTTGGAAAACTGTTTTCTCCCTTTGGGCAGTTGTCTTTAAGATAAAAAGAAGAGCAGATGCCTTTCAAGCTGATGGAAACAAAAGTGTAACTCCATCAAATTTCTTTCTGAACTGTTTTAGTCCACCACTGAAAGTGGCAAGCACATTGCAGGAGTGGGGCAGAAAAGGCCCCATTAGTAAAGCCTGGGGAGAGAAGGTCAAGAAGAACTGATGACCACGTCAAGAGCTTCATCCTCAAGCCATGCAGAAAATTGCATCTCTTTTTTTTGTTTTGGGTTTTTAACCTTGCTTTATCCATTCTAAACATTTCATAGACGCAAGAATATAAATGCACAATTTCAGGACCATGGGTCCTGCAAATACTCAAGCCTCTGCTTACCTTTACTCCCAGAGGTAGTTCCCACTGAAGATGGAGAACACATCATATGCTTACAGCAACCACATAAATGTTGGTGGATGCATAAGCAAAATGAAGCAGGTGAGCCTGCAGACCGAACCGCACTTCCGAGGAAGCCTGGTTGAATTTGCCTTTTGGCTCATAAGGAGACAGGATTAGGCCCTCGTTCTTCATGCTCACATGCTGGATTTTCACCTTTCACGCTCCTGCAGTGCAACTGCCTGCTAAATTTAGTATACCTTTTTTAGAAGTTGTTTTATGAACACACACAAAATAATTACATTGTGAAAAAAAAAATGGAGGCTTTTGAAATGCCATTTGTGAAGAGTTCCAACTATGTATGACTGGCTCAGTTTCTAGTTCGCAGTTGCCATCTGAACATCTATTTTTCCAAGCATTTAAGAAAAGTGATGTGTACATTTTTCATGTGTAATTAGGCAGCGTAATGTGATCTCTTGCTGCAGTCAAGCTGCCATGTGCCGTAGCCTCACTGAATAGCTTCCAGATTTCAACCCAATCTCTTCTGTCTAGACTCTACGTTGCTATTTTTTTTTCTTTTTTTTCCCTTTTTTTTTTTTTTGCCTAGCCTAAAGCAGACTCCAATATAAAATGCCAAAACCAGAAGGTTTTGTCCCTCTTTCTCATAAAGACGTGGGACAGATCTGGGAGGCCCTGCCGAGAGCTAAGTCCCAGACTTTCATAAGACATGTGTCGTCTGAATCTGACATTAAAGATTGTGCAGGCATTTCAACAGGTCATGCACATGTGTGTGTGTGGGGGGGGGGGGAATAATGCCCCAAAATATGGTTTTCATTAAGAAAGTGAGTATTTTTAGAGAGGTGTGGTTCAGTTCAGATGAAAAGGAAAGAAAGAAAAATGAAAGCGGCACAGAGGATCCCCAACTGCAACATTATTTATATTGCTGTTGAAATGCAGTGTGTTCTCCTTATAAAGCTGCTTTTGGGAGTGAAATAATATAGACTCTGCCAGAACCAGGTGCATATCATGTAGATTGTTTATAATCCAAGTTAACAGATAGCAGATTTATACCAGAATGAATTCTCCACAGGGACTTTGGAGTTTAAGTGTACTGTCTTAATCTATACATTACCTCCTCAACAAAGCAGTTGTCTCAAACAAAAAAGTAAAATACATTTTCAATGAATTCACAGATAATTCCAGGGAATTTTATCTAGTGTGATACAGTTTTAGACTGCAGATTCTGTTTGCAGCTTTTTATTTGACTCCAAGTTATTTTATTTCTGAGTTGAGAAATGAAAAAGATCAGAGAGTGATCGCTACCACAGAAAGATGCTTTTGTGCAATATAAGCAAAAAGGCTCTCCCTGGCTTGCGTTTCTAGTGCCTTGTCCTGGGATTTGCTGCAGTTTGCATATACTGCAATGACTATTTCTACCCCAAGCAGATAATGCTCTTGATTTAGACAAAAAACAGAGTTGTGCAAATTTTTCTCCATTGTTTTGGTTTTTTTTTTTTTGTTGGGTTTTTTTATGTTTAATAACCCCCCCTTTATATTTTCATCTCTACTATTGCAACACCTCACCTTAAGTTTTCCTTTTGCTTTTAAATAGATGGGTATTGACCCATTAAAAACATGTCCTTCTACTTTCCATAGAAATGGCAGATTGGTTGGAAAAATAAGAGCATTTTCACTTGTTTCTGAAAGGAAGCATGAGTGCTTGCTAAAAATGCCCATGCTTCTGCAGAGACAACTGTTCTTGTCATTAAAAACCAATCCTCCTACTTTAGCAAACTTTTCAATACATTGGCCCATTTTCTCATTAAAGTGAAATATGCAGTGCTTGAAATGTTTGAAATAATTGTGCAAATACTTTATCATACGTGTAAATGAAAACTAAACAGAAAAACTACCTGTTCAAAATGAAGCTACCTGTGAAATTCCAAATGATGGCAGCAATAAGTGCAATAATTTGATGATCAACTCTCTAAATTTCATTTTAAGCAAAATGACACTCTTTTGTTCATGTGTCTGATATCTAAAATGATCATGGGAAGTGGTATTTGTCCTTCTGGTTAAAAGAGAACTTTGCAGAAATAATGCTAAGTAATACTACCGTGTTTGAAAAAAAGGGAAAATGAAGCTTAGCAATGAACAGCCCTTTCTCTAGGATGCGGGGTAGGCCAACAGGTACTTCTTGATCCCCATGGTATAGCTGCCCAGTGAAATGCAGTAACATGAGAGGCTACTGCTCTGTAGGATCACCCCAGGCAGCTATGTGCTGCTGCTGCTGTACCTGGTTGCCTGGCTCCCTGCTAGCAATCTTCTCTCAGTTTTTCCTTTTACTTCCAACACAGTAATGGTGTGGCATTTGCCACTGTTCATACAGTAAGGACTCTCTTCACTAAACCAGGGATTTTCTGAGCTGTAAATCAGGTCAGAATTTTGACATAGGGGCTAAGGTGAGTGTTTGCAACTTCACATTGGTAACAGCTTTTTTACAGTTTCTATCGTAGGCTGTATTGATTTCATAAATCTTAATGCCAGATGGGACCAATTATGATAATCTATTCTGTTGAATAGTAGTAAAGACTGTAGGATTTCTTGCAGTTGTTTTGTGTCTCTGTCTTGTTATTATCTGTTGCACATTTCTGGACACTTCTCTTAATATTTTCAAGAATATGGAAGGTCTTGTCCTTAACATCATTCTGCTCAATGTCACCAAATATATATGTGTAAGGTGAGCAGCAAAGGCTTTCTTCAGCCTTCACGTAAAACCATTCTTACCCTGGGAAACTGACATCCTTTAGGAGCCACAATATGACACATCATTATGTCCAGCACACCTCTGCTATGTGTGTAGATTGACAAAATAAATCAATTTTTTGGTCTGAAGAACCTATTCTCATATTTTTCTCTAAAACCTCAGTGTCAGAAGCATATTTCAGCAGTGAAATATGCTTTTGAATACTTGCTTTTTGCAATGAACCATGCATGTGAGCCCGGACACCTCTTGACCTACAACTATCTTTCAGTGTTCACCAGTTAATTCAAGGGCTCTGATACAAAATCAAGGGAATCATGTCCCTTTGTGGGATAATCCAAAGTTTTCTGAGGCAATTAAGTCAAAAATTGATGGGGCTCCAGCATGTAATTTTTTTTTGTCTGTGGCAGAACAAATAAACTTCACTTGATCCAGTCCAAATGGCTGTTCTTGAATGAATCATATTCTTCATTTTTCATCATTTCAGAAAATCACGTCTGAAAGAAATGTGAAACATAAATTGTTCGTGCTGAACAGCACTGAGAGATGTGATGTTGGGACACACAAGAGGGGATGTGCCACCAGCCAGCCAGTGATGGGGACCTCAATCAAGGTGCTGTCTGAGAAGCATCTACCATAGTATACCCATCCCCACACACAGGTGAGTTACCTTCATCACCAACCTCTCCAACTCCAGCAGCTATTTTAGAAGTGTAGCTTTGGCAGCAAAAAGTAGGGGGTGGGTCTCTCCCTTTGCTGTCTCATCCAGAGGATGATTCAGTGTCACATCCAGCATTGAGTCACCTTCTGCAGCAGCCTCTCCCTTCCTCTCCAGCCAGCAGAGAGGGAGCCTTTGCTGGCTCACCTGTGTCAGTGCCCGGCAATTCAGCAGAGACAGCTCTGACCTGCCTGCAGCTTACATATATGTAATTTCTAGGGTATGCATCTAACTTGCCTGCACTGCAGCCCCAAGGTAGGTGTAAAAAGAAGCGTGTGTATCCATGAATGCATATGAGTGCATATAATTGTAGCTGTGGAAAATCAAGTATCTCTTATTTGTATATTGCTGAGCTTCAGGTTCCAGGGGAGGCTGTTTTTCTGCCAGTGACTATAATTTCAGATATTACTCTGTTTTATGACACAGCCAGTGAAGAGATGCTGAGGAAAACTTCTGCTGAATTTTCAAAACAAAAGAGAGGTATAAAATGAGGCTGGTTATATATGAAGATAGCTGCACAGAGATAGGTATAGAGGAAGACCCAAATCTATATACTAACATCATATTTCTTAGAATTATATATGTACACAGGTCTGCTAGCCAAAGCCATGTGTGCAGCTATATAGGTGCTTGTGTATGAACACAAGACCAATTCCATATATCTGAAGGCAAAATTTAGATTTTTCTTGGTATCAAGACAAATGCAGAAAGTAGAGGAGCAGACTAGTGTAATGAAGAGAGACAATTAAGATAGTTCCCAAATTTAAATCCTACAAAAATGTTACTTATCTAGGTAATGATTCTCTATTTGTTTACATTTATATTAAGCAATAATGTCCTCAGAGATCATTACACATCAGGTAATCAAAGGGAATGCGAAAATATAAGGGCATGAGTAAATAATAAGCAAGTAACATGATGTCATTTAAACTTATTAATTGCTCTCTATTGAGCAGTGTAAGCATTTTATCTTTGGCTGGTCTTGTCTGCATGTGCTATTTTATCTACAGCCTTTTATGCTTAAACTCCCATTCTCACCCAAGTCACTTTTGTATGCCAGCTGAATACTTCACCAGTAAATAAATGTATACTTCAGAGCTTATGACATTTTGTCACCTGCTCTAACTTTATCTTTCTGGTTTTAAAAACGTTTCAACTTTTAACTTTCTTATTTGTAATATTCGCCATGAGGCTGAAGAATTTTGCAGTTCTTGCAAAGATGCAGTGCTCAGTGATTCTGTATTGATTCACTGGATGAGTTTAGGCAGTGACACAGAAAAATGCCCATTTGGAGAGGGGAGTGGATAAAACAGGAAAAGGCACAAATTCCACCCCTTACCTCAAACTGAGAATGAATCAGAAGTTCAGCTCTCACCATGGAAATTTCCAGTTTATTTCATCATTATTCCAGTTTGTCTTGCAGACTGATCTTCAGCTTTATCTAGTTTGGGACTTACCTGCCAAAATACAGGGAAAAAGGCTCCGCCTTACTTTGGAGAGTCATGATGATCAGGAGGGATTCAGGCGAGCATCCCAGCTCTCCTTCACTCAGATCAGAACTTTGACATGTTTTAATTTCTTCCATCATCACTTGTGGCCTCCTAAATTCATGGGAGTCTCAAGTGTTCTCTGCACCTTTCCTGCCAACATATTGTTTGTTTTTAATTTCGGCTATTGTTTAAACAGAAAAAAGAAAAAAAAGCCAAACTAAAAATGAAAAACCTGAGCAAACAATAATTTCCTTTTAGCCAATAGTTTGGGTAACAGTGTGGATAGTTTTAGATCAATACAGCAGTTCTAAATATTTGGGATGAATATCATAGTGGGCAATATCCCACTGATCCAAATACCTTATCTAACCACATATTTCACCAGGTAAATTCAAATGGCTCACTGAATGAAATCTTTTCTAAAGCTTTTGAAAAGAAATGACCTGTCTTTCCCTAATTGAAAGTGATTCTTTCCTGGAAGGGACTCCAGTGGTCTTCTCAGAGACTGACAAAATACTGTTGGTGCCCAGTCAGTGAATAAAAGAAATCCATAAATGCCGTAAAAAAGTCATTATTTCTGGTACTTGAAAAATAGTTACCTGTTCATATCTAAGCAATAGGATGTGTGTATGTAACTGCCTATCTCTCTTGGTTTAAATGTCATTTTTACATAAGAGAACCTTTATTAGTGAATGTCATCTACACCTGTGAGAGGTAATATTTGCAAAGGTGTACCCTTTCTGTTGCTAGGCTAGTTCATCTTAAATGGTATTTTCATAGGTACAGTGTTAATCCTTTCTGATTTTACTGTGAAAATGAGGTGCTAGAATTGCATTTTGCCAAACAGAAATGTTACACAGTGGAAAAAATAAAATAAGCTTCCCCTCTACTCATCTTACTTTGTACCATAAGAAATATCATTGATACACCCTATTGCATTGATAATAACTATGATAATAGCTGTTACAAATTTTTCACTAATGCCCTTCTTTATTCAGTTCTGTTTCATGAACTGGATTTGAAATACCTCTAAGATAAATAAGTGCTAGAACTATAGTTCATAGAGTGCAACTGCTTTGTTCAAACCCTCATGAGTTTGTGACCTGCCTAGAGCACAGTTTCCATTCTTCATCTTTTCTGTTACAGCTCACGGCCCATCCTGCTGGCTTTTAAACACAGCAAACACTTCTCATCTGTTTGTGTATGGACAACCCAGACTTAACAGACTGAAAGCACTCGTGGACAAACCATCGGGTTTTGGCATATATATTTACAGGAAGTCAAAGATCATTCCTCCTGGATTTTTTTAAACAGAAAGTTCAAATTTTCTATGAACCTCAAATAATGACACAGTATTTTCCCAAGAGTAATGGAAACAGAATCATGTTGGTGAAAAATGAGGTTTAGGTGGACCCCTCCTCCAATTTTGAAATCCCACAGCACTTGCCATTGCCTTCACTAGAGCCTGCAGCAACCAGGCTAAAACCATGGCAAGCTTTGCAAACTTGAAGTGGTCCAGTCCCCAGGGAGAAGGTGTTCTTGCATTAAGAGAGAGCAAGTTATCCGAGACTGTACTACATGTTACATAGAATCATAGAATCATAGAATAGGTAGGGTTGGAAAGGACCTTAAGATCATCTAGTTCCAACCCCCTGCCATGGCCAAGGACACCTCACACTAAACCATGCCACCCAAGGCTATGTCCAACCTGACCTTGAACACCGCCAGCTATGGAGCATTGACAACTTCCCTGGACAACCCATTCCAGTGCCTCACCACCCTTAGAGTAAAGAATTTCTTTCTCATATCCAATCTAAACTTCCCCTGTTTTAAGTGTGAATCCATTACCCCTTGTCCTCTCACTACACTCCCTAATGAAGACTCCCTCCCTAGCATCCCTATAGGCCCCCTTCAGATATTGGAATGCTGCTATGAAGTCTCCACGCAGCCTTCTCTTCTCCAGGCTGAGCAGCCACAACTTTCTCAGCCTGTCTTCATAGGAGAGGTGCTCCAGTCCCCTGATCATCCTCGTGGCCCTCCTCTGCACTTGTGCCAACAGTTCCATGTCCTTATGTTGAGGACACCAGAACTGCACATAATACTCCAAGTGAGGTCTCACGAGAGCAGAGCCGAGGGGCCGGATCACCTCCTTCAACTTGCTGGTCATGTTCCTTTTGATGCAGCCCAGGATATGGTTGGCTTTCTGGGCTGTAAGTGCACACTGCCAGCTCATGTTCATTTTCTCATCGCCCAACACCCCCAAGTCCTTCTCCTCACGGCTGCTCTGAATCTCTTCTCTACCCAAACTGTAGCTGTGCCTGGGATTGCTCCAACCCAGGTGTAAAATATATTCCCACAGTCTCACTGCTCTGAAATAAAAATTGGAGAAAAAGCTGGTTATGTTTTTTTTTTCTTTTCCCAGTTGTGAATTTAGAAATTTTGATGGTGTGTTTCAAACCTGTATTTTGAAAATTGTGTTTAAGGAGGTGGAAAATGATGTGAATATTTTTTTCTTTTCACATGACACTCCTGAATGAGCAGCAGTGCTCGAAGACCCACTCTTCATCTGCTGCTAGCTGCAAGATTTCTCTTCCCTCATGAGAGGAATCTCCAAAGATGGGTCTGCAGAAGATCCTGTCGCTGCATGGGGTATCAGGGCCAGCTCTGGGGACAACCACTGAGGCAGAGCAGCTGGTTGTGAGTGAGCAGCTGCAGTGCAATGTGAACTGGGGCTGGCTGCAGGAAGGGGTTTCTTGATGTCACCTTTGCCATGCAAGTTGGTGGTGCATCGGGGATGCTCCAGCCTTCCAACTGGCTGTCCCCTTCCTTCGTCCCTTTCCTACTTTGTGCTCCCATTGCAGAAGGAATTTCTTACTTTCTGCAGAAACATCAGCTGGATATTTTAGATTACACATGTAGGATTGAAAGGATCAGCAGAAGATTGGTTTATTGAGCAGTGCTTTAAACCTCAGTCTGCAACTGCAGCTTGAAATGACAACACAGAGCAGCTTTGCCTGATGTACTACACCAGATCACGTCTTGCCCTCTGTGGTGGTGGCTTGTTGGCACCTGGGCTGCCTGCCCCTTAGCCTGAGAGTGACTGCACAAGACTTCACATCTGAAGGTGATGCAACAGAGTTGTGGCCGCGTCAGCACACAACCTCCATGCTGCATCTCCTGAAGGGAGATACAGGACCTGTGGGCCTGGCCATGGGTACTGTTCCTGCACCCACATTCCCCAGGGTGCAGCAAGGAGCTGACAGCATGCTCAGCATCCCCCTCTCTGTTATGCTATTCAAGTTAGCAAGAATTAGGCATTACAAAGTTTCAGAGAGCAGTCTGTGGTGATCACGTTGCTGATAGCTGCTGCGTGTACCTATGGCAAAGTGGTGCATGATAGGGGCTGCAGGACCCCCAGCACCTCTACTGCCCTGTCTGCTGCCATTCTGCCAAGTGTTTTCTGCCCTCAGGTGAGGGGCAGCTCAGCTCACACCTCCCTATGGTGGTATCTAACTGCCCTGCTCCTCCTGGCCTGGTGTATCTCAACACAGTGCTGCTGCTCAAACCTGCTGCTACCAGCACATCGTAAGGACAAAATCACCATTGGCCATAGTTTGTTTTGGGAAGAAACTGGTTTGGGGGCTGTCTCCCTGCTAGATTCATGTTCTCTGAAGAGTTAAGTACATTAGTGTGGGTAATCTCACTCCATTACCTTCTATAAAACTGAATCTGTGATTTCCTCCCTGGTGAGCATTTACCATAGCAAAATAGACTACTATTTTCATATTTAACTCATTGGTAAGTCATAAAACCAGCTCAAGTTGTCTGCCCAAAGAGCAGAAGCTGCAAGACGGGACAGTGGGTTGGAACTTTCACAAGGCCTGGCAGCATCAGCACAGTGAACTCGGCATCACTTCTCCCTTACCCTGGCATCCCTATCGCATCACCCCTTTCTGCTTTGAAATAGACAAAATTCAGCAATTTAAAAGGCTTTTTAAAATCTGAGATGAAGCAATTAAATCTCCAGACTGGAGGATGTGAACCTTTAAAGTCCCTTTGCAGAATATCAAAAGAAAGAAAGGATTATATTTAGCAGGTGTGACAGCCCACGCAGGACATTTCATTGCAAAAGGAGCTGACATGAACCAGGAACCGATACTTAAATTAATATAAAACATCTTGGGGAAAAGGTGTTTTCTTTTCTTTTTTAAGCATTAGGAAATCATAACATTTTCTGGCTTCTTCAAAAGCGAAAGGTCCAAATATACAGGAGTCATCTGGCATGTAAAATAAAAAGGAGGGGCAGAAAGGGGAATGGGACACATAAAATGCTTGGGACGAGGTTGGGAGGTGAGTACTGGGAGGCAGGGGTGCTATGACCAAATACCTGGCCAAGAAACCCAGTTGTGGTTTTTCCTCCCCTGCCTCACTTGAGGCTTTGCATCTGCCCTGGGGCAGGCTGCTCAGAGCAGAGGTGCAGGACTGGGATGTGGGATCCCTCCCTGCCAGGTGCCTCAGCTGGGTCTGTGCCTGCTCTTGTGGCTCTGGGAGCTGCAGCAGCATCCTCTCTCCCACCACCTCCTCTTGTCATTTCCCTAACTCCCTGGAGACACAACCCTTGATTACAGGGATGCTTTATTCTGATCACTCCGTTTCTATTCATATCATAAACCTACCAAGCCTTGGCGTGGAAAATTCGAGTTGGTATTTTTGTGCGGAGGTGTCCACTAATTTCTTGCTTCATTCACTAGTGCATGTTCCTAATTTTAACCAAAGTGCTCTGTTTTGATTTTCCAAACCTGTGGATTGAGTGTCCAAAAGCTCAAGTTGTTTTCACACCCACTCAGTGAGGTCCATGCAAGCGATGCTGCCCATCCACAGCAGGGGAGGCTATGGCTGTGGGGAAGGTGGGGTGGGCAGCAACAGGGTCCCCACTCTGCACCATGGCCTGTGGGAGGACTGCAGGGGTCCCTGGGAGGTCTCAATAAGTGGGTGCTGCTGTGGGAGGTCTACCCCACTTTTGGCATATTTTGTCCCTTTGCTCTGCTAATTTGTGGTGGAAGTGCCCCAGGTTGTTGCTTGGGTTCTTAGTCACCCCAAAATGCGTAGCGGGAATAAAAAGCCATCCTGCTGCTATAGCCATTCTCTGAGGGAGGGAGGTGGGTGTGTGATTGCCTGGACCGGTGCATTACTGGGTAGCCTTTGGCATCGAGAGAGTTAAAGGTCCTCGGCACCCACCAGCCCTGGTCTAGGCAGTGTCTAAAATCCGTCCTAGACCCGCTTTATTTTTTCCTTAAAAACAGGAAATGGAGCCCTGAAGGCTTTTTAACTGGAGAGAGAGTGAGGAGGGGGTATACTCACTCTGCCCATACCCAGCCCTGAGCCTGACCCAGACTTGGGGGTCTGTGTGTGTGTGTTTTTTTTTTTTTTTATTTCTTCTTCTTTTTTTTTTTCCCCTATTATTTTGGCAGACTTTTTGGAATGTCTGGGAGCTAAGGGCTTTGCTTCATGAAGCAGAATTCTGAAGCAAGAAAAAGAGAAAGTTATAGACTAAACCACAGAAATGTAAACATGTCTGCAGCTAAAATAACTCCACTTTCATTGAAAACACTCCTCGCTCACAATCAGACTTCTGTGTGCTATGCTCAATAAAACTGCATGCTAATAGCAACCAATTAATACATTATGTAGTTCTGCTTTAAAAAATGAGACGCTTTTAATTATTTTTTAAATTTTATTATTATTATTTTTAATTAAGGGACTACTGGCTTTTCTGCTTCGTACGCTGGCTCTCGGCGCTGACCGCGGGCTGAGAAGCGCAGGGGATAGCGGAGGGCAATGCCCGGCAGTGCGGCGGGGCCGAGGCGTGCCCAGGGAAGGCCGGGGCAGCGCGGCGGAGGCGGCGGCGGGCAGGAACGACACCCCGGTAAGGAGCCCCGAGCCCGAGGGAGGGAGGGACGTGACGGACGAGACGGGGCGCACCGCCCGCTTCTCCCCAGCGTGCGCGGCTCGCCCGCGTCCCACGGTACGTGGGAGAGCGTGAGCGAGGTGAGTGCCGGCGTCACGGTGCGGACGCATCCCCTCTCTTCCTTGCCCCGCACAGCCGGACAATGGGGCTCGCGGCCCCGTTTCGGCCGAACCAGTCTCCCCTGACCCTCCCCTATCCTTTTATTTCCGTGCATTCCGTTATTCATCTCTCTGTCCTCCGGAGCCCCGCTGCCACCTGGTTGGGGGCCAGGCTTTGACTTCACGTCGGGTCCTTGCAACAACCGCACGTTTGTTCTGACCCTTAAAGCGCGCTCTTGTTCCCAGCGCCGGGAGGAGAAGCGACCCGCCGAGCAGAGCCCTCGGTAGCACGGTGTCCTCCCCCCGCAGGTCCCGCTCACCTCCAGTTCCGCCCGGCCCCTCCCGCCTCCCCGTGCGGAGCGGGGGTGCCCGGGGGAGGACGTGGGGAGCGGAGGGGGCGGGGGTCCGGTGAGCCCCGGGGGGTTGTCGGTGCCCGGCGGGCCGTGCGAGGCCGCCCCGACGGTGGCGGGG
>JASSUY010005460.1:46598-71997 GCA_032466535.1 Forpus xanthops | reverse complement strand
GGGGGCACTGCCCGGGTGTGCAGCGCAGACCGCGGGTGTACATGGCTACGGAAGGGGAGCGGGACATAGCAGGGGCTGCGGGCAGGGAGAGGAGGTGGAGAAGCGCGGGGTCCTTTATCTGCAGGCTCGCACATAACTTAAGCAAATGCGCGTCTCCAGCGCCGTGAGTGAGGTTTCCGGGCAGGCCCCTTCCCTCAGTAGGGATTTACACAGCAGCTCAGGTTTGGCAGGGAAATATCAGGGCTAGGTGGTCTCTAACAGCCCCCCGAGGGGCGCAGGGGCTGGGGATCCCTGCTTGCGGTGACGGGGAGCCGTGCCGCCTGGAAACCGGGGCTGCGCTGCTGTAAGCAGAAGTTTTCTCTTGTTGCTGGGGCTCCAAAGTGAAGGTATCACAAGATTTGCAGCTAATTAAGATGTTATCCGCAAGCTGCAGGGATGTTTCCACACCCTTAGGAGGTTTGGATCTGGGCCGTCGCACTACTGCTGTGCAACAGGTGGAGATTAGGAATGCTACCTGAGGAAGGTAAAACCTCTCAGCTACTGGTTTTGAAGGTGCCTGTTTGCAAACACGGGGATTTTGACCTGCTAAGATTTAAACTACACCTCCTAGTTGGCAAGGAATGAGTATTAAGCGCATCTGGGAACTGTTCCCAGATAGCTGCTGTTAATATTGGTGTAAATCTGTGCTGTTTCCATTTCTGACATGCTACATACCTCTCACAAATAGCTCAGAGCTTTCAAAGACACAGTGAATATAATGCCATAAAGCACTGCAGGCTTGAAAGCAGTTTATGATGCAGCGACTTTGAAAAGTCATTGGCAAAGATCAAACTGAGTGGTGTTTAAATAAGCCAGATGCTATTCATTAACATGTAAAATTGTCATATATATTAAGAAACATCAGCATACATAGATGATCTGGACACAATTTGTAATGTCTTTGAATGGTCATAAGCAGTAAAAGAGTCAAGTTAGGATAACCAAGCCTCTAAAATCCATACAGTGTTTTGAGATGAATCAGATACTTCTGTTTTATTTAAATTTCATTTCATATAGCTTAGAACAAGTGATTTAGTTCATATACAAATGCAAATGATATAGCTGGTGTAATTAATATGTACATAATTTCTCACCTTAATGCACTCTCATGTTTCAACCTTTACAATTACTGTAAGTTACAGAAGCTAAACACGTGCTACTCTTTGTACCACTCAAATTTGCACTCTGTCAGCTTCCCCTTTTCAAATCTCCATGTTCCCATGGAAAGAAGCATTATTTTGCTCTTCTTTAACATGTCAGATCAGAAGGAGAAAGTGAAAAAGTACACAGCTTTATGGGTTCTTGTCTACAAAAAGTGTCAGAGGCTAAATCAAAGCTTTTTTTTCCACAGCATACATCCTCCTAAGATTTCCTTCTGAAGACACAGAATCTCTCTTCTAAAATATTACCACAGTGACACAGCCCCTCCCCAAAATCAGAGGTTTTAACCTATCCTAAAGTTAAGGAATCCCAGAATATTTTAGCTAAACCCGTTTGAACCCTAAACCTGGCTAGTTCAAAACCAGATGTGTATAAAGAATAACACAGGAAGAACTGAGAGTCCTGTGGTACAGTCTCACAGTAAGCCCATCAGCAGTCCAGGCAGCAAAACCAGAAAGGGAAGAGCAGCATTCTTGTGTTTAGGACATTGGCCTACGCCTGCAAGCGTTTATATAGGTTCCAAATAGCCACTTTCTGCCTCCACTCCCCAGGTAGCAAAGAAACGTGTTGACAGAAGATTTGGGGAATTCACTCACCAGTTTCTTCTTCGCTACGTTCTTTTCTTTCGTGTCACCATTGCTTTGCTGTTTGTTCTCCATTCTGTTACCTTGTTACGGAATAGCTGAGGAAAGAAAGAGGGAAAGTTGTGATACTGTTCAGCTGAGGCAGGTGAGGGGTTTAATAAAATCACAAATCTGAACCAGGAAGGATTTGAAAAGCCTGTGAGAAGTCTAGATACTCCCTTCAAAAGTCAGATCCTTGTTCAGGAAGGTGTAACAGCACCCAACTGAATGTGATTAAAGCAACTAAAGCATACATCCTCATGGTGCTGAAGCAGCCTACTCAGGGGGCAGCACATGTACAGTAGTTGCTAGTACAACTAAAGCATGAAGGTTAAAAAGCAATGATATTAGGTCCTTCAGTGGATGCACTGTCTCTATTTGAATTGGAGCATCAGACCAGACAGAACACTGTATGTGCTTTAATAATGCTAAGGATGCTTTAATCACCATTTATTAATAAAGTAAACTGATTTCTGGGATTTCAGAGAGGATGTATTATTTGTTTTTTACACTGTGCTTCACTCTATGATCTTGAGCTCTCTGTCGGTTCATTTATTTTGGAATATGGGTTACGGGGTTCTTCTAGCTCAACATCTTGAGATGACTGCACGTTTTAAGATCTTTTCTTACTTGGTCATTATATAATGACAGATGCAGTTGTCTTGTAGACAAGAGTCTAGAAGATATTAAAATATGATACATGGGCTGTAACAGTCAATTCAGTGAAACAGCACATTGGAGTGGAATTTGTGTTCAGGCCATCACAAACATTTTCTAAGAACAAATCTGGTCTGATAGAAGCATGCCACTGGCAATGCTGGGGCCATTGTATCAGGCAGTTCCAAGAAATTAGGCTGGGCTTTTCAGCAAAAGAAGCTAGAGATGTGGCAGCATCCTGTGAAGGCTAAAGCTAGAAAAATTACTTTCTTCCCTCTGTACCTCTCAGTGCAATCAATACTAAAAACTTGCAAAACTTGTTGCCCTCTGCTGCAAAGGGCTTTAGTCAATTCCTGCTAAACTACTATTCAAAAAGAGCTTCCAAGGAAGAGGTATTTCACTTTATAGGAGAGATGCTAACCTCATCATCAATAAGTTCACTTGTGCCATACCACATTTAACAAGCACACCAAAAAAATTTCAGGCTTGCTCACTACTATACTGTATTTCATATATAGATATTTTAACCAGATAGCTATGTCACTTAGCAGAATCTCATACATGCATATTTCCTGGTTTGGGGGACACAGAAATTTGAAACATGTTCTTCACATTGGATGCTCTAATTAATCACTCTTCAAATTAATCAATGGTGGATTTCTTTTGTGTGAGTGAGCATGTTAAGAAATGAAAGTATTATTTTATTCTCAAATAGTTTTGTTAAGAGAGACCTATTCTGGTGCAAATGAAACCATATAGGACAATGCCCCTTCTACTGTTTATGGAAAATGTCAAATGGTCCCAATATTAAAGTACCATTGCTGGAGTCAGGTGTGTCATGTCTTTAATTTGGCACAGAACATTCCTATGGTACTGACCTATTGGGAAAGAGTTAATCTCAAATACTGTAGATACACCAGATTCCAGAAATACCTGTTCTCTTAACAGTTGACGTAGTGTTAAAAAATGTGCATGCCTCTTTTGTCCTATATCTGTGGTATGAGTTCTAAAGTGCCTTTACAAGATGATGAATTGTTGTACCTGGATTTCCATGCAAGTCACAATCTGATCTCTCATACTGGGAAGGGGAAAGCCTTAATTTCTATTTAAAAATGAATTGCCTTGCTGGTTTGGGAGTTTAACATAAATTGAGAGAAAAATTGAAGCTCTTTTCCATAGAAATCTATTAACCAGGAGAGGAAGACAGAGATTTCAGAGTTAATGTCTGCTGATATAGAAGCTGAGTGCCTGACTAGCACAGGAAATTATTTGTTTACAAGTTTCACAGAATTTGTTTATACCAAGATAAATTTATTCCACCCTCCCCGATTCAAACCATTGAGAACATTGCCGGATTTGAGAAGCTGCTCTAAAATATCAAGTCCAACTTCAAGTTGTTACTCACCACTTATCCAAAGTGTTCTTCACTCCCAGTGGTTTCTGAAGTTCAGCGGAGTTCAGAGCAGCCCTCTTCAAGATTGCTATAGCAGCTGTCTTCTCTGAAACAGGGACAGTTATATCACTGAATGAAGTTCAAAGCCAGCGTTAACTCTTTTATACTTTTTCAGAAGGAAGAAATAATTAACAGTAAAAACAAAGATGAAGCATGCCGCTTCAGCTGGAATTCATGCAATAAATCTTTCCTACCCAATAGAAAACAAACTGCCTTGTATGGCTGCAATACCATACAGAAGGTCTTTGTTTCAGTCAGCGCAAAATGTGAAAAAGTCTTGCTTCCCACATTTGAACCAGTAGACATTTGAAATGCAAATGCCTAAGGCTAGGACTCACATTGATATATGTTTACCTCATTATTAGTGACCAGGTGGAGGAACACCCACAGCATTCCATGTGCTGTAAATGGCTTGTAACAGTTATGTGTTGTGATTGTGTGGTATTTAGATATGGCAATGAACCTAATATATCTGCGTGCTTTTTTCTCTAAACCAAACCCCATTACTCTGTTGGAATGTAGAAATTTTCACACTATGAAAGTGAACATTGTTCTGTTGGCTCCCTCAGAAGAGAGATGGGATGCAGAGAAATAAGGCAACGGAACAATAGTTCTACTCATTTAAAAGGAAAATATATAAGCAAGCCTGAAAGACATCAAGGATGTTGCCATTGACTTGTCAGGAGATGCTCCTATGCAAGAGTTTGAAAGGCTGGGACAAGACACATTGTACAGCAGGAAAACCCACAATAGTTCATAAAAAGATTTACCTTGTCTGCTCTTGTGGCTTCGTGCCATAGAGAGGAACTCCATATCAATGTTAGTTTAAATACTAAACAATACACAGGCCATGACAAGGGTGTATCAGTTCTGACTTTGCTTTTGCTATCAATTCCTTACATCCCAAAGCTAAACAGAGATAAGAACACTCTTGGGTGTGAAAAAGGAGCTTTCTGTTTTGACTTTTCCCTGCATGGGTATTGCTTCCTTTGAAAATCCAGTATATGTTAAATTAACCTCATTGGCATTTCCTAGAGGACCTTGATAGCTAATTTAGTTGGATTATGTATAAAATTGTAGAAGCTAAACTATCTAAGGTAGAAAGGCAGCTGCACAGATGTGAGTTGGCTGAAACTGTGAATTCTGGCTGGGATTTGAAGAAACTTTGCTCTTTTAGGGAAGGTGGCATTAGTGAACATGTGGGGCTTGGTTTGAATTTCAGGCTATGATTGCTCTGAAAGCCCTTCTGGATCACTTTTGACCCTGTTAAAAAAATTTCAGTGAAATTCTCAAAAGATATTACCATCAAATTTATTTCAGTTAAACAGGCACCTTTTGGTTACAAGATGATAACCAATGAAAACATCGTTTCTGAGGAACAGGAAAGAATTTCTCTCTCAGATCTCCTAGTATATTTTATCTAAAAGTGCCTTTGTACTTGGTACCCAATGTCTTATAATTAATAGGGGAAGAAAATTAAGTCTTGTTCTCTAGCTCTCTGTAACTTGGTGGTTACATGGAAATGAAGATAGGATGAGAGAGTTGGGTCTGTTCAGCCTGGAGAAGAGAAGGCTGCATGGAGACCTCATAGCAACATTCCAATATCTGAAGGGGGCCTATAGGGATGCTGGAGAAGGACTATTCGTTAGGGACTGTAGTGAGAGGACAAGGTTCAAACTTAAACAGGGGAAATTTAGACTGGATATGAGGAAGAAATCGTTTACTGTGCTGGTGGTGAGGCACTGGAATGGGTTGCCCAGGGAAGCTGTGAATGCTTCATTGCTGGTGGTGTTCAAGGCTGCGTTGGACAGAGCCTTGGGTGACATGGTTTCGTAGGAGGTGTCCCTGCCCAGTGCAGGGGGTTGGAACTAGATGATCTTAAGGTCCTTTCCAACCCTAACTATTCTATGATTCTATGAAATATGAGATACATTTTTCATTCTCTGGAGTGTGAATGAAGGACCAGACAGCTGAGTTTCAAACAAAAACTTCAACTCTGATACAAATGACAGATAATACCTTCCAGACCTATGTACATTGAATTTACGTTTTTAATAATCTACATTTCAATTGAAATATTCATAACTTTTAAATTAATCCCAAATGGTTAGGTTGTGGCATCTAAGTCCAAGATGCACTACTTCTTAGTAGCATCTGTCATTTGTAGAAAGGACTTTCTGCTCAGCATGTCCTATGATTAGCAAAAAGACAGGAAAATAAGCAAGACAAGGCTATAAAACTGCCACTGCTACATTATAAAAACAGGTATACATGTTAATGTGAGCTTTGGGAAGATGTGCTGTTCAAAAAACATGATTCCATGACCTCTGAGGAGCAGCCCATGCTGTTCTAGAACTATTTTTTTCAGACTGAAGAGGCCCTGAAGGTCTCTTTGATCCAACTTTTCCTAAGTTTTAAATTCAAGTTTATAAATTTGGCCTGTATTGACCTGAGCAAGAATACAGAGAAACCATCTCCAGGGCAACTTATGCAGTCAAGGCTGAGAAATAGGATAAACAAAACAAGAACTGCTTTGTTAGATATTAAACATGTTAGATGCTAAGGGTTTTTTTAAAGAGAAATTATAGACAGAACAGAAAAAAATAGAATCTTTCCAATCAAGATGAAGTTAAAAGCTCACAAACTGAATATTCAGGCAGCAGTCTGTGAAATTTTAATTTCTGGTTTAAGATGAACTTTTTCATTTTTAGGAAGTTGGAAACAAAAATGATGAGGTAAATGTGATAGCCAGAAAGTATACGATGTGTGTAACTATACACGTGAATGCTCATTCCCATGTAAAGATGTAGCTGGTTTCTATGCAGATAGATCTCTTTGGAAAAGCAGCCTCAAACTGGTAAACCAAACTGATGCTTATATTTTAGTTGTATATAAATATAACCTGATCTGGCAAAGTAGTAGTATACAGTTGAGTTTTAAACCTAATTCCATAGGAAAATTAAGCATGTACAGAAATATTTTGCTAGTGAAAGATAGAACATCTACCTTCTCACTTAGTCAAATCCCCAAAACTGGAATTTGGTGTCTTTTATGGCAGCATGTCCTTGATGGAAATGTATCTCATTCTTGCACTGCTAAACCCACAGTTTTGAGAGAAAAGCCAGAGCACTGAGCACAGCTTTTCAGTAATGTTTTATGTTTTAAAACCTCCAAGTTCCCAATCTGGAGGCATCAGTACAAACAGATCTAACATGGGGGAGCAGAACAATAATTATGAATACTTAAAAATAGTTTTTTACTGATTGCTACGTAACAGTGCCTTGGATCAGCTACAGCAGCAGTATTTCTCAGTTCTTTGAGAGAAAAAGTGGTTAATAATTACCTTTTCCTGTGCTGGCCCATTAGTGTTGCTTTAACCATTTTCTCTCATTTACACATGCAAGTCTGGTATGTCATCGTTTAGAAAAAATCTTGTGAGCCATGAGTTTAATGTTATCATTATGTTAGGGTTATTTCCAACATTACCTTCCATGTAGATTAAAGCTAGTTAAATCTTTGCCAAGTTATTTCCAGTGAAGCCAGCCTAGCACCCACCTACCATTTAGTAAATGTTGAATTAAATATTGACAAGTAAAAGCTTTTATGTTGTAAGGTCATGCCCTGACTTAAGAATAAAGCTGCTCCTGGGTACAGGTTCATTCTGGGTGGAAAGGAAACACCCTCAAAGTAGCTCTTGTTATAAAGATGGATTATGCCCCAATATGAAGTCTTTCTAGGGTGGGAATTTTGGGCTCAATCCTAAGTATTTTTTGGTTGAACAACAGAATAGTTTCAGAATTTCCAGGACCAATATATTTGAACAGCTACTGTTGTCTTCATTTATGCTGTATGTTAGCCATGCTTCTCTGACCTACTTAACCCGTATCAGTGTCTCAGTCTTTAAAGTCCAAGAAAGTAATTTATTTGAGTGGTACAATGGTAAAAGCAGCTTGAGCTGGGTGCCTCCAGAGAGGGACCCTAAACAAAGAAATCCCTGAGAATTATACCGTTACAATCAGAGTTTCATGCCACTCACATGACAGCTCAGTACAACAGTATTAGGGTGTGGGTTCTTCTTGTTCTCCATTGGGTCTCTTCACTGTCTCTAAGTGAGCTGTTTCTTCTCTCATCTCTAAGGTTGCAGCTTCTGCTGATAGGGATAGTAGTCTTCTTTGCTTCCTTATCTTCTGGAGTGAACTTGCTCTGGGGTCTCCTACTCTCAGGTAAAAAGCTCAGAATATCTATGTGAAAGTTCACAGCTTGCAGCCTGAGGCTTCAGCACATCTAGCTACTACTGCTAAGTAAGTTACACTAAGAGACCAAGTTCCTTTATTTCCTTACATTGTAAGCAAGGAAACTTTTTCTCACCGGATTATTAAGGGCTTGAGCCTTTTCTCTTCAAGCAGTAACAAAACCTGCTTCTAGCATGCTGATATACACTCACAGAAGGATTCTTTGTACATCTTTTCCTGAAGTCTTATTGTAAGCATCAAGAACAAGCAGGCAATTTCTACTGAAACAGTTTTTGCAATCAACAGTCCTATTACAGCTTGAAATTGTTTACTACTCCTCTTGAAATCTTCAGTGGAGAACCAGTGATCTGTTTGAAAGATCACTTTAATTTCTAACCCTGCAGGTGAAGCCCCATGTTCTGACTCACACAAGGATAAATCTTGTTAATATAATGACTCCTTCTATCCTTAGACATCACTCCTGGCTTATGTGGAGATGGGAATGAAAAAAAAATGCCTTTGCATGCATTGCTCTCTCAGCCAGTCTCTAACTTGCTCAAAATTTGTGTTGCAAGGCTTGAGCTCCAGCCCCCTGGGAGCAGCAAGCACTGCTCGAGCCCGGAGTCCACACATTCCTCACAACGTTGAATGTGCCTAAAAAGGATGCAGAGCAAGTGCAGAGTAGAAATATATGCTCATGTTGCTTTCCTGTGAAAACTGGTCCTGGAAATCAGGCTGGGAAAATAAACTCTGCCAAACTTTGCCTTATCCAACCTGTCTAGTTATTTTAAATAGCTCCAACCTCAGCTTTATTTTAAGATGACAGACCCTTTCAGCTTGTCTAGTTGTAGTTTTTGGTCTGATATCTCATTTTTCTTCATCTGGGGACTGAAAGTAATGCAGAGATGTTTCTGTAAAAGATTATTCTCTCCACAGATTTGTGAAACCTGGCAAGCAGCAGCTAACCACTTATTCTGTTGAAGGCCAAGAGACATTACTGGAGTATTCCCCTCTAAACATGCAGAAAGCTATTGTAATGTAAGAATTGGCTTTAAAGTGTCACTACCTTAATTCATGTAATTAAAGCTTTATACATACATATGATAAAATTCTGCATGTTCTGAACATACATATTTTCCTCCCATTTTTAGGAACTAGAAAATGAAAGAAAAAACTAGTGAAATAGATCTTCCCGCTTCTCCCAGATTTTAGTCGTGATTTCCAGGATCATTTGTATGTCTTTTGTTGTAACTTTAAAAATATTATCAAAAAAAAAAAGTTTCACCATACTCAATTTGTTTCAATTACATGAACATAAAGATGCAAACTCCCTTACATTTCCAGAGGTTATGAAATACTGGAAAGGCTGATGTCTGAAGTGCCTGCTTTCCATTTCAAAAGCTATTGGGATCAAAGTCTGTTAGTTATTACAATTTTCAGCACTTCTCTGTGTCAGAACCCTGAGCACATAGCCTGTCCTGGGCCCAGGGCTGGCTTAAAGGATGGATGCAGGCACACAGCCATGAGGAGCGCCACTCTAAAGAGCAGGGACTCCACCTTCACTCAGGAGAGCATGCTGACGGAATGTTCTCAGCTGTTGTCCTCAGTCCAGGTTGAGCTGTTCCACACCTTTACCCTAACCAATAGGCTTGACTTTGTGGCTCAGGCTCAGGCCAGCTTGATCACAGGGTTACACCTGACCCTAGGCGCTGGGGTCATGGACCTGACCCTGACTTGCTGACTTCAATTCTCATCTGAACCCCAGACCTGCTTCACCACCAGGGAGTCGTCTGAGGTCAGGGCTGTTGGCTGAACTTGACCATTGCTACCAGATGACTGGCAGTCAAACAAAGAAATTAACATGCATAAAAGGCACTGTCATATAGTAAATTCAGATGTCATCTGGAGCTGCAGACCAATAAAAAAAGAACAAAGTATTGGAGGTGTGACTCATCATAACCCAGCCCTCATGTAGTGAAACCATCAAAATTAAGAAAGGGATAAAACCAGGCTCACTAGAGATAAACATGGGGATAGCACGCCAGTGTTTGAGGGACAGTGTGCTAGCAAGATCCTTCTGTCTGCCACCTCAGTGGAGGTAGAGGATGGAGACCCATGAGGCAGCAAAAATGTAAGAGTTATTGATGTGTTAGAAACCATGGAAGTGCTGAGAATGGCCAGGTAAGTACTGAGGCTCCTCTCACTTAAAAGGTGATCAATAACCCAACTGAAGTGCACCTACATCAATGCATGCAGCACAGGCAAAAAACAGGAGCTGGAAACCATTCCTGTGCAAGAAAACTATCACTGAAGCATAGTGAGATGACTTGCAAAACTGGAGGGCTTCAGTGGGTGACTATAAACTCTTCAGAAAGGATATGTAAAGAAGGAGAGGCAGTGGGGTAGCCTTGTGTGTTAGGAGGTGTTTAATTGTTTAGAGCTTAATGATGGTAACAATAGGGTTGAGCATTTATGGGTAAGAATCAGGGGGAAGACCAGCCTTTTTGAGAGGGCCAACCTTCTGGCAGAGGGCCAGGAGGAGGATGTGGGGAACTAAATGCCTATTAGCCTGACTTCAGTGGTGCAGAAGGTTATGGAGCAGATCATTTTGAGTGCCTTTGTGCGGCACTCAAGGACAACTAGGCACAGGACAAGTAGTCATCAGGCCCAGTTAGCATGCATTTATGAAAGGAAGGTCCTACTTGGCTGACCTGATCTCCTTCTATGACTTAGTGACCTGCTTAGTGAATGAGGGAAAGGCTGTGGATGTTGTTGTCCTGGGTTCAGCAGTAGCAGTCATTTTTCTCCTTTTTAGTAGCTGGTGCAGGGTTGTGGTTTTGACTTTCAGCCTGGAAACAGTGTTGATAACACTTATGGTTTTAGTTGCTTCTCAATAATGTTTACTCTGACCAAGGACTTTCTGAGTCTCATGCTGTGCTTGGGAGGAGGGGAAGCCTAGAGGAAGCAGAGACAGGACACGTGACCCAAACTAACCAAAGAGGCATTCCATCTCACAGTATGTCATGCCCACCATTTAAACCGGGGGCAGCTACCCAGAGGGGTTAGGTAGCTGCTCGTATCGGGCTGGGTATTTGTCAGTGGGTGATGAGCGGTTGTATTCGCTTCCCTTGTTATTTCCCTTATCATTATAATTGGTGGTAGCAGCAGTGGTTTGTGTTATTCCTTAGTTACTAGACTGTTCTTATCCCAACCTGTGGAAGTTACATTCTTTCAATCCCCCTCCCTATCACTCTGGGAGAAAGGGGAGGTAGTAAGCAAGCAGCTGTGTGGTACTGAGTTACTGTCTGGGCTTAAACCATGACAGTTGTCTACCTAGCTTTTAGTAAAGCCTTTGACGCCATTTCCCATAGCATTTTCCTGGAGAAACTGGCTGTTCATGGCTTGGATGGGTGCACTGTTTGCTGGTGAAAAATTGCTGGATGGCAGAGCCCGGAGTGGTGGTAAGTGGAATTAAATCCAGTTGGCAGCTATGATGTTTCCTAGGGCTCAGTACTGGGGCCATTTCTGTTGAAGATCTTTATCAATGATCTGGACAAGGGGGTCGAGTGCACCCTAAGTAAGTTTGCAGAAGACACCAAGTTGGGCAGGAGTAATGATTTGCTTGAGGGTAGGAAGGCTCTGTAGAGGGATCTGGACAGGCTAAATTGATGAGTTGATGCCAACTGAGTTTCAACAAGGCCAAATGCTGGGTCCTGCACTTGGGTCGCAATAACCTCATGCAACACCACTGGCTTGAGGAAGAGTGGTATAAACTGGTATACTAAGTCATTAACAGTAAAGTTACCACAAGATTATCAGTAGATCTTAGGACATTTTACAAGAAAGAAGTTTTAGTGCCAATTATACCAACAGGATGCAATAGTTACTGAGTCGCATCCAAGTGCATGACTCACATTTAAAAAAAACCTGGAACAATACTATGTTACTGCATTCCACTTTGCTGTTGGTTCAAGGGGCATTACTTTCATGTTGAGACCTCTGTTGTCAATTCATGAAACATTAACCTGAGAACAGAAACAGGAATCTACATGTAGTACACACTAAGCCATTGGGAAGAATATACATAAGTTTATTCCCCAAGTGACTATTGAAATAATTGATAATTGCTTGGCAGAGTTATGGATAGATCCCCTCACCTCCTGTTGTAATGAAAATATGGGGTTCAAGTACTTTGTATGACTGTCTGTGAAGCTAATTCACTGTTCCAGACCAATATAGTATATGGATATAGATATTGTATGCTTAAACACGCTATCTAAGTATACAAGCAAGTTGTGCAAGCTCTAAAACACCATGCTAACTTTTGTGGGTCATACTGCTGAATTTAGCTACTTCTGCATATCATTAATTCCATCAAATGTTAGAGCAATGCACAATATAACCACTGTCTGGGATCTACTGCTGGAATTATCAAGTTATTGTAAAAGGAGGGCAGATGTGAGGAGAATGTTTGCATAACAGCATTCTGGGGACAGTCTTATCTAAAGCTGATTGGGGAGAGCTATAGAAAGTCACTTTGTATTTTAAGTGATAAGTAAAATTGCTCATACATGCATATTAATCAATGTAGAAAAACTCCTAATACATATGCAGAAATGGACTCGCAGGTAGCTATTTCAGTTTTGAAAGATCTTTAAACCAAGTGATTGTGGACAGTCCTAACAAGCTGTCAGTTCAGTTCTTGGAGGCAGACAAAACCACCTTATAAAGAGCCCTTACGTTGGTACTGATCCAGCTAGACTGCAGCCAGTAGAACATTCTATTATAGACCATTCCTCTTACAAAAGGTGCAGAGAAGGAGAGAAATTATGAACGCTACTGTGTGAGAATACATACACTAAAGAATTCTTAGCTTAGGAAGGAGATGTGCTTTTTCCCTGGAGTTGTCTTTTCCCTGCAGAACCTTTGAAAGTGTGGATAGCTACAAAACCAGTCAGTCTCATTTTAACAGAACTAGCCAGTACTCTATTTGGTCTAGCCCCATAGTCACATCTTATAATGGATGGTAGTAGCTATTCAAGGATGCAATGAGAAACAAAGAAAGTGTAGGGAAAGCCTTCCCCAGTTCCCCTATCCAGCTTCTGGTTATTGGTTTCTTAGGAGCTCCAAATGTACGGTATGCATTTGGATTCACTTTCCATGCTTCTGCTTCATTTCTCCAATTTATTTATATTTTGTTGTTCCCATATCTTATGGCAATGAGTTCCACAGGAGTGATGCATGACATTGTCAATTTTAGCTTCTTTTCTAATAACTTCCTTGGAAGTCCCCTAATTCTTGTGTTTTGAGACTTATCAGCCATACCGTTCTGAAGTTAAGTTGTGCTGGTTTACATGCACAATTGTGAACCAACTATTTGGTTCACTGGGAGCACTCCTCTTGCGCCACATTAACAGTTGTCCCTCACAGGCACTTTCCTAAACTTTACAAGACATCCAGTCACATGCTCTAAGCTCCTCTGCTCCGCAAGCCAGAACATGTCTTGATGTACTTGTTTTCAAACAAAAAAAGTGCTGTGGTTGCACTTCCCGAAGTGCCCAAGGTATCACCCCTCATCTATTGCTGCAACAGGCTGCCTCAGCCTTAGTTTTTTCCCTTATCAATAGTGGTTTGGTGCATTTATTTTAAAGAATTGCTTTGCACAAGAAACCTCTGTTTGGGTAAAACACTTTTTTTTTTTTTTTTTTGAGGTGCTGTAGTACTGCCATGAAATAATGGTGTAAAGTATAACATGGAGCAGAGGCAAAACTGAGCTGGAGCCAGAATCTCCTCGACTGGGAGAAGCAGGGCATCACAGCTAGCACTGCTTGCTGGGGAAGCCAGCAAAGGGGAACTGTCAACAAAATAGGGCACTACAGCCTACAGAAGCAGTCTGTTGCTGGTACAGTTCTGCAACATAGATACCTCTAACTAACAACATGGAGTAAAAAGCTGAGAGTGGGAACCAAAGAGCAGAGGAAGTAAGTCACATCTTGAAGACTGGATGTCTATCAGAATACTCTGAGTTATTATTTTGCCGTTAGAGCAATATGTAATCAATATGTATTTCCTCACATATTGTCCACTCTTTCAAGCCTCCTGCATTAAAATTCTTTGCTGCAGTTTAGGCCCAGCTGATAACTCCGAACCACACAGCCACTCACTCCACCTCCTTCTTCCCCTCCTCTTCTGGGTTTAATTAAAATTCCCTCTCCTTCAATCCCATCTTGTATAATTGCTTATGCTGTTTCCAATTCAGCTGTGTCTTTGAGAGAGAGGGGTCCAGGAGCTCCTGGTTACCTAGTCCTAGTCTCGCAACAGCAAACATTGCAATTATGTGAAAATGTACAATTTCTTGTACTTGCCTGGTTTTTGTGGCTGAAGAATGCAAATCATTAGAGCATTAAATATCAGAGGTGTCTGTCATGCCTGCTCCCTTTTTCTCCCCAGCCCAAACTCTCTCCAAGAGTACTGCATGCACACTGGGTTCAATGGTGCTGTGTAACATCAGATGTGTAGGGTATGCTCTTGGGAACCACAAACTACTGCAGTCCCATCACTCTCAAATCACACTATGGAGGGGCAGAGGCAAATAGGCCTACTGTCAAACTTTTCCTTTCATTTATTTTATGAAAAAAAGTGGATTCTCAATCAGTGAGAGTAGCTCTGGTCTGAAAATAAGGGCCCAGGCAGGTAACTGTAGCAGCAGAAGCAGACATGTCTTATAGGAAATTCTGAGGACTTTTAGCAATACATACAGTAAAATATTTCTCTGGCCTTATGCAAATTTTCTCTTCTCCTCCCCAGCCCTCAACAATTACATTCTGAACATGAACCTCAAATCTGATATGCAACAGTAAGAGATCCGCTCAATAGTTAAATCTAAACCTGCTGATTGATCTTCCATGTTATGTATCAGTGATATGAAGACAACATATTAATCCTGTCCTTGAAATAATTTTCTGCAGGCATTTAAGCTTCAGACTAAACAGTGCAAAAAACCAGGAGTTGGTGTTTTGAAGAAACACCAAGAGCACATATCCTGTAGTTTAACAAGGAATTATCAGTGTGTAGTAAGACATTTAAATAGAACAAATAATGCTTTATCAGCTACCCAAGAAAAAGCTGTTACTGTGCAAGCAATTGTGATAATAATACCCCTACACTTTTTTTTCCAATTTTATATTCAGGTCTTAACAGACAGAGAAATGCCACCATGGAAAAGGGAAACACCACAAATTTGTTAAGCTGCAGCTAATGATGATGATTCCCAGGCTTTGCTATTATCCCTTCTTCCCTAACCGGGCACAGATCTATTTCTCAAGTAATCACAAGCAGCTGAAAAGGTGCCTGATTGCTTCATTAGGCTGCAAAAGTGTAACACAGGGCAGCAGGAATGGTAAAAAACTAACTTGTGTAATTACTGTTGCAAAAGAGTCATGCAGTTTCTAGCCAGTCTGAAAGAAACAGTTGTCTGGAGCCCGGGTAAGATGGACTTTGAATGTAGCCACTGTTATTCCTGTATTAATTCTTAAAGAAAGCAAAACAATACCATACCATATACATAACTTCTCTCACTACAGTACTTGTCATTGTAACTGCTTTGGGTAGAATCAAGGCAAATGCTGTAGACATATATGCTGTTTTCATGGAATACCCTGTACATATGCAACTCCTTGAAACAGTTCAGCCCTGGGGCCAGCTCTAGTTTGACAGATTACACTCTCAACAATCCTCAAGGCAGCTACGTAGCCTAAATCCCATATTCTGCAGACCTATGACTTTGCAATTCTCTCAAAACAAATTTGGATTTTTTGTGACCTTCTCCATTCAGTCTTCCATGGCTGTTCTTTTGTTACTATGTTTTCCTGTTCCACCCCTTGCAGAATTTGGGCAAGGCACACAAAGTTAATTCCTGAAGCTCCTTAAGCTGCTGTCCCTGTCTTGCCTTTCCTCATATTTCTGCAAGACCAGAACATAATGTTGAGACTCAGTTTTGCTCCATGGTCTCCATATCCTCATAGCTTGGTTTATCACTTAATAATCTTGATTAATATTTGTTTCCCATTAGGTGCAAAGCACTACCACAAAATCCTGCTGTCTGCAATTATTCCAGCCTCAAACTTACTTGAAACCCTAGTTGAAGAGCTTTGACTCAACTCTTTTCTCTGAGTATAAGGAGTATAGATGTAATTCTACCTGGAATGCATGCATAATGTGCTGCTACTCATCTCTTTCTGGGAACACTACCTTATGCTCACAGCTCACCCCAAAATCCTCAACAGCAGATAGTAATACCAAAGACTGTTTACTGCAGTCATTGGCATTATAGGATCTGGCCCTATGGCATTCAGTCCTCATTAAATTACCTCTGTTGATTAATTTGTTGATTAAAGCCTAGTATCCTTTGTTGGATAGGATATATCAAGGACAAGATAAACCCTCTGATGTGAGGTTAGTTTTCAGTACATTTACACACACATCTTTGCTCCACAACAGCAGATAGTAATGCCAAAGTGTTTACTAGTCTTTGGCAATATAGGGTCTGGTCCTATGGCATTCAGACCTCATTAAATGACCTCAGTCCTGACCTACATCATTTGATTAAAGCCTAGTATCCTTTGTTGGATAGGATATACCAAGGACAAGATAATCTCTCTGATGTGAGGTCAGATTTCAACACATTTACATACACATCTTTGCTCTGACTCATGCCTGTACACAGAAGACACAGCCCTGTGTTACGCAAGTCCCTGACTGACCTCAGGTTTTTGAGACAGCAGATTATATATGATGCTATTCCTCAGACTGACACTTCTCTGTTGTGGTAGGCTGTATGTGAAAGCAAATATGAAAACAACTCCAATGGCATTTGAACACTGACCATCTGAACCTATCCTAACTCACAGATCCTTCTAAGCTGAAAAGTTAACTGCTTATACAAACTGTTGTTCTACCCAAGTTACCAAATAAATGCTTGGATAACAAAACAAGTGAGTTTGCAGATACGAGTAGTGAAAGCGATAATGTGACAGCTTCAAATAGCTGTAGAAATAGAGAACAAGACCTCACTACTTTTGATCACATGCTGCTTAACTTCTTTCTGCCAAAACCCAAGGAGGGAGGAATCTGGTTGTGACTTTCCTTTGAGCTGCCCTCTTCTCTGCAACATGTTCTTTCATGTTTGCAGGGGTTACCTTGAAATACTGACAGCTTGGCACACAAAACTTTTTTGTTTTTTTTTTTTTTTAACTGTAGTTGCTCCTCTTCAAGGCTACTGTTCGGTGGTTTTGCATGAGATGGAACAACTTAATTTCTCTAGCAGTGTACGGTGACCCCAAACCCTTTGTCTAAGCATATGAGTTGATACTACTTTCTTCAAAGCATTCTGATCTGTGTTATGCTCTCATTTATCTGCTTCCTCTGCTCAAGAGTTCCAATAAGTTATTCCTTACTCCTTAAAAAAAAAACCAGCTTGCAAATGAAGAAATTTGTACTGGAATAGCTTCCTATTACAGAACCTGAAGGTTTTTTTTTTTCAGCTGGAAATCCATGTGTCTTCCAATATTACCTATTCTTCCTTTTAAACCTAAATTTAAAAGGTGTGACCACAAAAACTTTTGCAAATTGGAAACTAAGAAGCAGTAAGTAATGAACAGTAATAAACATTTCTCCCCTAAACTCTATGGCACAATTCAAAATCCTTCCTCAATTACAGCAAGCTTATTTGACAACTCCTTAGTTAAACAAATCACTATTTTTTTTTTTCCTTCTACCCATTGTCTGTGATATTTGTTCATAAAATCTCTTCCTAGTAAAAGACCGGGATGAGTAAAAGCTTCATTGTCCCCTCCACTATAACACCAGGTATAGGAATGAGGAAAAACATCTGACTGCTAAGACAAAGCCATGAGAGGACTATGGCTCTCTCCTACAGTCCCTTGGTAGGATTCTTCAGTTTCAGTGTAGTGGGGAAGCAAAAGAAAAACCCTTGCTTGTTTACTTGCCCGTTTTTTAATTTCTCATTATTGGACTGGTTTTGCCTGCCCTGAAAGCCAGAATTAGACAGAAACATTTTTCAAGCAGAAAGATTATAGCCCAGCACCAGAAATAATGAGTTAATTTTATTGATCTGTTACTGGGTTTGCTATGAAGGAGGATTCAAGGTTAATATTCAGTGTTTTGTTGCATATTTTTAGAATCTAGATTTTGTTGTTTTGTTATTATAACATGAGACTCACTGGGAAACACACACACTAAGTACAGGGAGATAATCAGGTGATTAAGGTCTGGCACTTGATAGGGGAGAGCACACCATGTTTCAGGACAGTGCTATTTGGAAGGCTTAGGATTTGAAAATAAACATTAAGGAAACCCCAAACCTACACAGATTACCAAAACTGAGAAGCAGATATTTTCCCATCCTTTGGTTTTCTCTATACAGCTACCTTCTTCCTCCTCTGCTCCCCTTGCCCTGTCACCACAATGGTTGAGCAACACAGAGAAAATCTCATCTTCAGGCTGAGGATCAAAACTCTTTTTCAGCGTGAGGAAAAAAAGAAGGGGTAAATGAGAAATTGATGTTGGCAAGAATAGGACCAGGGCTTAAAATGAGAGAGCTAATGTTGTCTGGACTAGAGCCTGGAAGGTATCAGGTCTTGCTGCTTAAAGAGCAAACAGGGCAGCATGCGGACACTATCAGCAGCTGCTTATTCCCTACCAGTGATACTAAGCAAGTCAGGTCAAACATTGCAGATATCTGAGACCAGTGGAAACACTTGGATTTTATACACATTTTGACTCATCCTCTTATATTACAGTTAATATGTCCATTAAGATAGTCTACCAATAAAAGTGGTAAGTTCTTACCTCCAAACTGTGGCTCTCAGCCCACCCAAGTTCCAGCTGTGCAGCCTTGGGGCTTTGAACTCTAACTTAGTGCAAGTGGATTTTTTAGCTCTTCCAAACAAAGTATTCTGGGAATTGAACCATTATGTCGCGGTTCAAAGTACGGGGGACAGCTCATGAGGCTGTTTCTGAACAGTACATAGAAACAAAGCTCAAAGTAAGCTGCCAAGCAGCCTACGGACTCCAAGTTTTATCAGTTATTGCCTCCTGCCTTTGACTACAGATGCCCCAAAAGGCACTTGCAGGACGAAGGTATTTTATAAGCTTTGTGTACTGTTCC
Organism: Forpus xanthops; assembly: GCA_032466535.1. Classification (NCBI taxonomy): domain Eukaryota; kingdom Metazoa; phylum Chordata; class Aves; order Psittaciformes; family Psittacidae; genus Forpus; species Forpus xanthops. Next base: position 52,644 of record JASSUY010005460.1, on the reverse strand, counting down.
TTTTAAAAATCATGAAGTCAAAATTTATTCCAAGTCAATTAACACCAAAGGTTATTAATAAGAGTTGGGCTTGGTTTTATGATCTGCTTGACAGACTTTTGGCAGACTGATCTTTGCCTGCTTTTCACACTATGTACCTAAGCAAAAGGTGCTTTCTACAATTTGCTTTCTTTTATCTTAGGACTCAAAAAGATACTGGATAAAAAGAGATACGACATCAGAACCTCAACTTAAGCCTACAGTACTTTTCAGTGTTTTTCAGGAGAAGAGCTTAAATCTTTTCCATGAATTGCCTTGTCATATGCAACATATGTGAAACAGAATTAGGCCCCTTGACAGGGTAAAGAATGTCTAATTTAATCTATTAAGAAGTAAATGCTGCAAACATTTCACAACCCCACTTTTCTGACTTCCAGTTAAGAAAACATCCTTCACATTTAGGCCTAGATTCCATAAGACCAATTGGAGACATTCCTATTAACTTACATAAATATCTGATCAGCCCTCTTAAATACAAATAAGCAAAAAAAAAAACCCCAAGAGTCCCCATCTATCTGTTGCAAGTTTCCACATACATTACTATACACTCTAAGAAACCACCATGCCTACCCCTTTTTTCTTTAGATCTTATGCTTACAATACTTATGCCGACCCCAAACTTACAATTAAAATTTGTGCCAAGGAGATGAAACCCTCCCATGATTATTTTGTATAATGAGCATTTTACTGCTCTAGAAAACAAAAGCAATTTGCAATAAAGCCACTTGCCAAGTTAGCATATGATTAATCTATACTTATATCAATTAAAAGAAACATTAGAGATTTTTTTGCCTCCAAAGAATGCCACTGTTATGCAACAGTGCATTCAGAAGATAAAAGCTGTGGCATTACATGCAGAGACTCTTCTCAATCAGAAGAGTCCCCTTAAACTCACCTCTTGTGGATAAACAAGTAAGTAATCGCTGGGCATCCTCTGCTGGGCTGACACTCTAGAGGAATGATGAGAAAGGGAAGAACCTCTTCCTTCCCCGTCCCAGCCAGCAGAAAGGGCTCTAGATTGTAGTAGGAAGGACAGCCAAGCCCTATGTTTGCAAACCAAGTTTCAGCCAGCGCATGGCTGGTAGAGGCGGGGGGAGGCGTATCTGCCCTCTCAACTGGCTAGAAATTGCCAAAGTCTCACTGTTCCTCTTGAGTACAGTAGCCAAATGCATCATAAAACATACCTCTCTGTTCACCAAGAAAACTCTTCTATATCCTGTGCATTTGCTGCCTGCATTGGGGTGATAATTTCTTAGCCATAAGTTTCTCAGGAGGGAAAAAGCTGAATCTTATATAAGGAACAAAGCCAGCTAAAAGATGAAGAGCATATAGCAGCTAACCTAATCTGTTGGGTTAATATTAAGCAATAAAGCATACTAAATAAAGGTGGAAGAAGAAAGATCAGCGCAGTAAGTCTTAAAAGAAAAAGTACATTTATTTGCTTTGTTTCATTAGTTTCCCTGTCAATCAATCTGTTTTACTCCAACAAAAGCCTTAAAAAGACAATAATACCTATCTTAGAAGGTCTTCAAGCTCATAAAGAAAAGAACAGTTTCCTACATTAGACATTAAAACACTAATATGGAATTAGAATTTATTGAAATATCCAGTTCTGTACTTGTTGGTTTTAGTTTGATCTTACCTTACAGAGAGTTCTGAGGGACACACAATTTGAGTATTTAAAGCATGGGCACATCTAAGAAATCTTGCATTTTATAGCTTCAGTCACATGGATGTTAATTAATTAAATAAATTTGAAGTTGACTCCAGAATGTAGTTGGCTCTTTCAGAATTCCTTTTAAAATGGTCTCTTCCCCTGGTTGAACTTTACTGGAACTCAGCCTTGGGCTCACAACTAGCACAGAGATTAGCAGCTTCCTCAGACTCAGCACTATTCAGACAAAGTGAAAACATACTGCTTGAATTGACAGAGAACACACTGTTGTATTTACGTAAGTGCCTCACTTAAGGGCCTAAGTGTGCTTTCCTCTAGCTTCTGCCAGACCTTCTGGCTTGGATTCAGGAGACTGTAATAGCAGTGCCAGTAACACTTATGGGTGATATACCCTTCTTCCCAAAGAGCCATTGTCATCGATATGAAATATTTACATGGTAGTGACTACAAGCCCCAGGATTAGCATTCTATTTCACTATCCAGCAGATAAAGAGTTTCTTGGTAGAGAGTTCTCAGCACTTTGGATGAAGAAAATAAGAAGAGAACAGCAAACAGAAGAAAGGGCAAGTCCCAATTAGTCATTCAATACACTTGCATCTGATCCTGCTGGATCCTGACCACCATAGCACAGGGTTATTCTAAAGCACTGATGAGGTCTTTCAGGGAGCACTAAGCAATTATGCTAGTTTTCAAGGCTATGGCTGAGACATGAAGAATTTGATGATGTTTGTATTTTAGGACTATGCAAATGCTTTAAAGAAAAGCATATATCATGGACAGTAAGTCACAGAACGTGCTGCCATGTTTTTCTTCTGTAACTATTTTAACAGCTTTGGAGATTTACAGCTCAGAAACCTTCTGCAAGGACAATGCCAGCAGCTATTCTTTGTGGAAAAGTCTAATATCCACTGCCTCTTTCTTCCCCGTCTTAAAAACCCAAAGACACATTCCTGTATAACCTGGTCCAGGTGGCCCTGCCTTGGCAAGGAGGTTGGACTAGATGACCTCCAGAGGTCCCTTCCAAGCCTAATGATTCTGTGATACTTAAAGATTCCAGCAATGTTACTATCATCACCTGTAACAGCCTAGGAAGTGGGAAACTTGGCTTCAGTCTCTTCCTCAGCCTCAGGAAATTCTGCCCCATTCCTCTAGTTCCTACATATATCAGGCTTAAACTACAAAGACTTGGAAATGTACTTCTCCAACCTGTCCTGATGAAGCTGTACCCGGTTTGCAGCAGTGAAGATGAAGATTACTAGGGAAAAAAGTATAGCCAAGGGAAAGCTTGAGACTGCGTCGTAAGTGGGTATGGCGCTCCAGTGCAGGACCAGTGCAGTGTCACAGCCTAGGAGACACAAAAAAGATGGTTGTTGGTGTGGTCTTTTGCAGAGTGACACTGTCCCAATCGCTTCAGCCATTCAAGAGGAGCCAACAGGCTGCGACTTGGGGTGAGCAAGCCTTTGAAGATCACTGGAGTAAAGAGGGCATTGGAGCTGCTCTTCCAGCTGCCTCTTTGTCAGGTCTGGTCCCAGCTGCTGCATTAAGGCATGCAAAAAATACTAAGAGGGCTTCTTAGCATGTCAGAGCAGACTCCTGGTTGAGACTATCACTCTCACTTAGCCCAAACTGAGCACTATGGCTGCTGCAGGAACAGCAGACATCTACAGAGTTACCTGTGGTGCTTAGGGCTAGCCTATTCACACAAATTAATTTAAAAATCAGAATTGGCTAGACTTTAACAATGTCCATTTTCAATGTTACAATTCCATCCAAGTCCTTTGTTAAATTAAATCTAATATGCCAAATAAACCCTCATACAATCCTGTTAATCTGCAGACACCAACTAATCATTGCTCCAGCCTGAAGTTGGATTTACAGGAGATTACAGTGGAGATTACAGTGGAGATGCTCCAAACTGGCTCAGAGACAAGAGGCAGTGTTAGGTACAGCAGCACAGTGGCCAGAGATCTAGCATGCAGGGAAGGGCATAGCACAGAAGCAGACCTTCACGCCTGGTAGTGGTTGCATCACTGTGATCCTGTGGGAGACTTAGCACTCTGTGCCTATTGTCACTGCAGAAGTAGACGCAGGTATTAAAAAAAAAGTAGGCTGTGTGCACACTCACTAAAGTAAGTCTTAAGCAGTTTTCCTATTAACAAGACAAGGTCATCTACTGTCGCTCATGCAGGTAAGGAGGCTGCTAACCCAGGAAGCTGGGAAACAGTGACAGAAAAAAAAACAATAAAAAAAGGAGGAAGAGAACAATTAAAAGCAAGGGGCTTCCTCCTAAATCTGTTGTTCCTACCCAGAACCACTTTGCTGTCCTGCAGGGTGCAGATGAGGAACCACAATCCTACCAGGGAGCACACCATGAACAACCGTCTGATGTACGGGTAAAGAAGATTGCTACTGGCACTGCCAGGGAAAAGTGGCGGTCTGTAGTATTAGGGGACTCTAGTCTGAAAGGAAGAGGGGCACTCATCTGTTGGCCAGACCCGCTCTCAAGGAGGTGTGTTGCCTATCAGGGGCTCAGATTAGGGATGCTGCAGAGAAGCTGCCTGTTATAGTTGGTCCCACTATTACCTACTTCTAGTGATTCATGTGAGTGCTACTGTGAGTGCTATAGATAGCAGTAGCCTGGAGAACATAAAGAAGGACTACAAAGCTCTGGGAGAGGTGGTTAGGGGCTCTGGAGCTCAGATTGTCTTTTTGTCTGTTCTCCAGGATACAGGGCAGGACCTTAAAAAAGCTAGGAGGATTGACCAGGTTAATAAATGGTTAGAAGGGTGGTGCTATAGTCAGGGCTTTGGGTACCTAGAACACAGGACTCAGTGTAGTAGGCCAGGTCTACTGGGGGCTGGTGAAGCTGGTCTGACAAAGAAAGGGAAGAGTCTATTTGGTAGAAGACTTGCCAGACTGATCAAGGATGCTTTAAAATAGATGTGTTGGGGAGGGGGGCATCATTCCATTCCAACACACACAGTCACTTGAGAGCACGTATAATAAACGTTTGGAGCAGTGTAGAGACACTCCAGTTGCTCCAGCCAGTGAGCTGGCTTCAATCAGATCTCAGCTCAGAGGCCTTTATACAAATGCCCATATCATGGGGAACAAAAAAGAGGAATTGGAGATGTGTGCACATCTACGGGTGTATGATATCATAGGTATCACAGAAACATACTGAGATGGTTCTATGACTGGTGGGTTGGAATGAAAGGTTACAGGCTCTTTAGGAAAGACAGGCCCAGTAGGCAGGGAGCGGGAGTTGCTGTTTATGTTAGGGATAGGCTGGAGAGTATGGAACTCTGTCTGGAGACAGGTGAGCAGTAAACAGAGAGTTTGTGTGTCAGGGTTAATGGGAGAACAGCCATGGGAGACATTACTGTGGGGATCTGTCACAGACTGCCTGACCAAGAGGACTCTGTGGATGAAGAGGTCTACAGACAGATAAGAATAACCTCACACTCGCAGGCCCTTGTTCTCATGGGGGACTTCAACCACCCTGATTTCTGTTGGAGGGATGGTACAGTCCAGCACAAGCAATCCAGGAAGTTCCTCAATTGTGTGGAAGACAACTTCTTTCTGCAAGTAATAGAGGAGCCAATGAGAAGAGGTGCCATGCTTGACCTCGTCCTCACCAACAGGGAAGGGCTGGTTGGAAATGTGATGCTCCAGGGCAGCCTTGGTTGCAGTGGTCATGAGATGGTCGAGTTCAAGATCCTCAGGACAGTGAGAAGAGCGTGCAGCAAGCTCACTGTCCTGGAATTCAAGAGAGCAGACTTCGGCCTCTTCAGGAACCTGCTCAGTAAGATTCCATGGGATATAGCCCTAGAGGGCAGAGGGGCCCAAGACTGTTGGCTGATATTCAAGGATCATCTGCTCCAAGCTCAGGAGCGATATATCCCTACTAGAAGGAAGTACTGCAGGAAGGAAAGGAGACCTCCTTGAATGAACAAGGAGCTGCTGAGGAAAATCCAAAGGAAAAAAGAGACTTATAAAAGGTGGAAGCAAGGACAGGCGGCCTGGGAAGAATACAGAGATGTTGTGTGGGAAACTAGGGAGCAGGTTAGGAAAGCTAAGGCCCACTTAGAATTAAACATGGCTAGGGATGTTAAGGATAACAGGAAAGGATTCTGTGATACATTGCAAATAAAAGACAGGCTAGGGAGAACGTGGGCCCTCTACAGAAGCTACCGGGTGAAACAAGGGGGCTTACAAAATTACAAAATGAAAAACTGATTTCTAAAGGTTTATATTTAAGTAATGTTAAGTGTGATGGCTTTGTAACAGTAGTAATGGAAAATTACTGAGATGCAGCTAGAGAACATGCTG
>JASSUY010005460.1:0-38739 GCA_032466535.1 Forpus xanthops | reverse complement strand
TTGAGATAAGAACAGTTTAGTAACTAAGGTATAACATAAATCACTACTGCTGCCACCAATAATAATACAAGAGAAAACACAAGGAAAGAGAATACAACAGATCTTCACCTGATACCTAGCCATGCCACACAGTGCTCACCCATCACCTGATACCAAGCTCGACTACTCAGTGCACCCCATCACCTCATACCAAATCCCGGCCACGCCGTACACCCCCCTGCACCACCATTTTTTCGGGTCTCTGCTCCCCATCTCTACATCCTGGACATGACATGCTATGGTATGGAATACCTCTTTGGTCAGTTTGGGTCAGGTGCCCTCTCTCTGCTTCCGCTCGCCTTCTTCCTGGCTCCCCTCCTCCCTGGCAGAGCATGAAACTCAAAAAGTTCTTGGCCAGCCTAAACATTCTAAGCCATAACTATAAACACTGGTGTTATCAGCACTGTTCCTAAGCTGAAAATCCGAAACACAGTGCTACACCAGCTATCACTTAAAGGAGAAAAATGACTGCTGCTGCTGAACCCATGACAGGTCTCTTATGAGTTTTCTTTTTTTCCAGGGAGAAAAGATCTAACCCCTTCAGTTTTTCCTCACATGGCAGGTTCTCTAGCCCTTTGATCATCAAATGGATCACTTCAGAATTATGGTCACCGTGCAAGTGAAACAATTCATTTTGAGCCAAGTCTTGCTTTTTGTCTTTGAATAATCAGAAAAAACATGTTTATTCTGTGTAAAGCTGGATTTTTATTTTATCTATTGTTTTTCTATCACACTGGTAACAGCTTTCTAATAGGAAGCTGTTAGTAGTAGATGGAAAATTCTAGATTGCAGATTAGATGTATGGTTAATTGTTGCTTCTTGTAGGATCAACAGATCCAAAGATCTGTTTTTGCCAAAGATTTTTCTGTAACATTAAAAATACTTCATATTAGCTCTTAAACAATAAAACATTTGTGTAACAGAGCTCACAGAGAGAAAAAAAGGAAAAAAAGACAATATTTATGCATTGAAACACATATTAAAAGCGGGGTTTTCTTCTAAGCAGACATAGTTTATAGGCAATAAAACCATAAATTTTGCTGTCATTACTTTCTTTTATGTGGAGTTCTTCCTTTTGACATCAATAACCACAAACTCAAATTACACCTGAGGTTCTAATTTATAAAATATAATTCCTCATTTATACTTACGCATAAGAAAAACGGACAGAGATTGCAGTTGACCTCCATCCTCTGTTTCTAGGCTAAGCACTTTCCTCCAGCTTTGGTGAAAGGTATGAGGGCTTTTGCTGTGAGTGCTTTGGGACTGGAAGCTCATGGGGGATGCTAAGACTGATCTGTCTGTCTAAGGACAGAAACCCCAAGGACTCAAGCCTTTGGCTTTTCATGTATGAAAAACATGTTCAGCGTTTCTGCTTTCAAATTACCATGATGCAATCTAAGCATGTTAAATAATGGACACTAAACTTTTCATCTAGGTTCTGTAAAATTCTGATTAATAAAATATCTACTTCATTCTCATTGAGTTCTTATCAATTAAGTTCTGAAAAGATCACCTTGTGGAATAACTTGCAATGTATGGAAGCTGGGTACAGAATTAGCATCACAGAGTCCTTAGCTTTATAATTTTCTGTGGCTTACTACATCGTTACATTTTGTATATGGCAATAAATTGTATGCATTAAATAATTAACTTCTATATTACATTGCATAATGCATTATTATAAATTTGATTATATAAATCTTACAATTTATTGCAGTTTCCATCTTCAGAATTCAAACTTCTTGGTGAGTCCTATAGTTACTGGCCTGTTCCCTTAACTTCACTCTATTCCAAGAACATCAAGACAGAATGACACATTTCTCCAAGTCATTGAAAATAATACAATGAGATTACTGTTACATTGGATCTTCAGGTTGACACTTCAATGTGAGCTCCCCTGCTAAACACTTCTCTTAAGAAGACACTATCACCAACTTCACAGAAAGTTTCAGGTCCCCCAGGCTGTGAGTGCCTGTCCTACCAAGTAGGTCTCCTGGCTCCAGCAGCTACCTGAGAGAGAAGAGTTCTGATCCAGTTATCCATGAGTATAGTAGTAACCTCTCAGACTGAGACGGTCCCATTTAAAGTCTGAATCTTCTAATTTACTGCTAATCTCAGGTTTATAGACAGCCAACGCAAAAAAGCAGATACACAGATACAGTGCTTGGATGGAGCATTTAACATTCTGTTGTATTTGTTCTCAGGATAAGAACAAGAAAGTAAAAATAATTTAGAGATGTTCACCCTTCACATCTGATTCATTTCTTGAAGCCCAGAAAAGCCAGGCCCCCCTCCTTCTTCAGTCTGCTGTAAGCACAGCATAGTTCTCCCATTGAACTTTTGTCTGGATGAGGACCAAGCCCAATTTGATATTTTTTCTGACACTTGCCAAAGTCTTCTTGTGCAAGATGTACTGCTTTCCCTTCTAACATCTAGTTTCTTTGTTCAGATCCTGATAATGCCCTGTTACTCCAAGGTGTCTTCAGAGAGGAAAACTAATTTATTTTCTGATTTATACAAACTCCTGACAATTCAGGCACTTAATTTGTCACAGGGCAATTGTTAATAAATCTTGTCTTTTTCTGCTTTGATTGAAGTACTGCCCCACTATGACTGAGGCAACATACCTGAATGGGGCTGTTATGAAGCACTCGGGCAGCAGGGGAAAAATAAAGACGTAAATAGATGTTACTGTAAACACAACAGTAAGGACCAACACAGCAATAATCTGTGAGATTCTTTGCCTGGCTTTATATTCTAGTTTCAGGATAGGAATTTCCTTCCTAAGATCTCCTGTTCATTTTCCCCAACTCCAGCTTCTGGGCAAGGGAACTCAAAAATGCTTTGCTAGTATAGTCATTTCTCAGCTAGTGGAACAAGCCATGGGAGTTATCAAGAGCCAGCATAAACTGGAGTAGCTATTTCTATCACTTTTTTCATGGATTCTTGGATAAGAGCTGTCACCAACTCAGATCACAGTCTTCTAAAAGCAGATTCAGAAATGCGATACTTTAATGCTATGCAGAGTATATAATATGGTGTACGGCCTCAGAGTCCACCTTAAAAGAATATATGTTAAATTAAGTTCTTCTTAGTTGTAGAGTAACCCCTTGTAAATGACAAGAGTTGGCACAGCTTCTAGGACAGAAGCTGCACTGTAAACAGTAAGGAAATCACTCACATTGTTACTTGTTGGGTTTATAATAGGTTTCAATGTTGAAATGAGAAAAGTGTACTCCTGGAGATATGTAATAAGCTTCCAAATAAGTGATTCAGGGGGAAAAAAGAGCTCTGCTTTTTCCTATCTCTGTCTGCATTGAAAATGCACTTTCAGAAATACTGCAATCAGCAGAGGGCCTGTAGGTGCCTGACACTGAACAGAATAAAATCAAGGTATGAAAGTCTATCTGCAGAAAAAACAAAATTATTCATCCTCTATGTCAGCTGCTGCATCTATTACTGAAAATGATAATGTCAAAAGTAATTTACTGCAACACTGTTGGAGGAAAGCCCAGGTTAAGTGATTAGAGTTTGTACAAGCCTTAGCCACAGGATTTCCCCCTGAAATGAAATTAATATACCTTCTTATCTCCTGCCTTTCCTATACTAACAAGAAACTACTGTAGTGGTTTCCTCTGTTGTAGAGAGTGCTCCAGTCACTATGCTGCAGTCTGTTTTCTGGAGGCAAGGCACAGAGAGTTACCATCATCATTTTCTCCTGATTCTCAGTAGAACTTTCAGTTTAGTCCAAATTAACATACTTTCAGAAATCTTCAAAGACAAACTATCAGAGTGCTCCTCACAAATCCCACTAAGCAGGTGAAGTAATCCAGCAAAGTTAAAGTATGCCACATTTTAAGATACATATGACAGTGGCTTCTTTGAGCTAACAGTGGAGTAACAGACTGTGGTGAAGAGGTAGGGCATGACTCAGGTTTATATTCATCTCTCCTACTTGTGATGTTTCCACTACAGTACATGTCTTGAATTTCTTCCTTCTTACACAAAGTGAACGACACAAAGAACAAATGTAAACATCAAAAAAAAAAAAGCAGTAACCACTCCATTACCTGAGATCAATATAAAGACTACATATTAGTTTTAGGAAACAACTGCCTGCGGAAAATCATTTTTCTACCTTTTACAACCTTGAGCAACTTGCAGCTGAGTATCATGACATCAAGACCCTCTGGCTGGTTTTGACCTATGAATCCTAATCCTTTGATTATCTTTTGAAATGATCTCATTCAATTTCTCTTCCTTTTCTTCCAGACTATTGTTAACTAGTTAATAATTCCTGAATTGTTAACAATCCGTAGTTATCCCTGTTTCAATACATTTGCTTCAAAAGATAAACTGTGAGTCAGAAAATGCAAATAGCCCTGAGAAAAGAAGTGAAGAGGAAGCAAAGATGAAAACAGCGAGAGACAGAACAGTTAATACAAAGCACATTAATAAGTAGAGATGCTTTAGAAGAGCTTCTCTTCTGGTTCGTTTAACTGTCTTTTTTCTGAACACCAGAATACTTTTTGCTTTAGGTAGGATTATTTTCCTCATTTTTAGTGATTGTTTTGGTTTGGTTTTGATTTACTTTTTTTAAGTGCCTCCTCAAACATATGTAAAATGTAGAACACACAAACCCATATCATGGTAGAAAAATAAATGTTAATACTGCTGCTAAGGATTTCATCCTTTTGGGCTTTTTCTATCTAACATCCCAAAAGGCACTCTTAGCTGGATTATTTTTTCCTATTTAGATGTGTGACTTGATGTTCATTTCAAGAAAAATGTTCTAAAGCTGTTTTGAGATGAGATCTGAAGGAAGCAAAGGGTTGGGAATTAGGGGATATGGTACATTGTAATGTATTGTACCTCTCTCTCTTTTGGACAATTCCATCTTGATCTGCGACAGTTAGAGAATACATCTTTCCATACATTGACTTAAGTTATTGTAAGTGAGGTGGATATCAACTGCATTTGAACTGGTTTAACAGTGCAAGTAAGGTCTTTTACATTCTGTGAGAGCTACCTGCTGAAACCAGAAATGATTAAAGGCATTTTTTCAGTTGTGAATCTTTTTGTTAATTATTATTATTTTTAACCTGGAGCACCTTTTTTCTCCTGGGACAGACTAAACTAGAAGGATCAATTATTATTTGAAGAACTCCTTCATAAATGACCTAGAAGAATCATGAGCAACTTAAAGTAACTTTTCTTCCCAGAAGTAGAGAAAGAAAACAAAGTCTACGTTCAAAAGTTCTTTGTAAAAGCCAGAGGCGAACAGAGTCTGTAAGAAATCAGATCAGCAGTCACCTCTATTCTGATTCATGTCTGCAGTGATTGATCTCTCTGATATATAAAAAGGATTTCAGCACTGGGAATGAGAATTTTACTGTTGACAGAATGGCTATGATACCCAAGAGGCAGAGGTGGCAAGTGGCTTCCTGCCTAAATTATTTGCTGTCTGCTTGCTGGCGTGGATGTATGTGATATATGCATGCATCTGAGAGGTCTGACACATCTGATGAACCTAATGAAATTAGCATCACCTTGAACTTTCTATATGGACACTTTTGTGGTTTTTTAACATCAGAATATTGCAGAAATTCAAGAATAAGCCAGAAAACACTGGAAACAAAATGAGTTGGCAACATTCTCTTAATCTGGTCTGAGTCAGGCTTTTCTTACCAGCTAAATGGCATATATCAAAGATAAAGTCATCCTATAAAGATAAATATTTTAAGTAAAAGAAAAGAATGCAATTAAAATCAACAAGGAGAAAGGCTAAAACTAGATTACTTGTGTGTGTTTATGATCATGAAATGGAAATCCTCTACACTGTTCAAATGGTGCTGCTCAACAAGGAGAAATTGCCATGAGTTCACATTTAGTTGAAGTTTGTGTGTTTCACGAGGTACTAACTTGTATTAGATGAAGATTGCCCTTTAAATATTTAAAGTAATGGTAAAAAAGGATAAATGTTAACATATTGACAAGTTAGTGTAGGGCTGTCCGTACCCTTTACCAAGGAAATGAAGAATAATTTCTCTCTAACTGCACCAAATGGCCGTTGTGACAAACACCACGTCAAAGAGTCTGAACAGTAGCACGAGTAGTCAATTTCCATGGAATCATCAGGTTAGATTTAATCACAAGACCTCAGAATTGAGTGCTGCTGGCTGGGAAGCATGGTTAATGAAGCAGGGAATAAATTAATTCAATGTAAGTCTTCTAGTGAGCCCCCTGTTGACTCATTAGTAAAGATTAAATCTACCCTTACATCAAAGACTGTACGGTAGGGCTTACTTACTTTTGTACAAGTGCCCTAAGACTCGGCTCCTAAAGGAATTACCCTCATGACAGCTTTCAGCACTTCAGAGGCTCAGTTTGGCCTTATATCTATTACTAATTAGTTTTAAAAATTATCTAGAAAATGAGGGCTTTTGACTTGTTTTAAATTTACTTTTTAAAACAGGTCTTCTGAGGAGTTTCCTGATGCAACTTTCCTTCCTATGAGAAAGGATGTGGCTGGTTGCACATTCTGTGTGGCACTGATGCATCCTTGGGTGCTTCCAAATATCTTAAAGCACACTGGGTGATCTGTTCACCTGCTTCACCACCTTAGAGGAGCACCGAGCCAACAAGGACTTTCTCCTTGGTTCACCCAAGGTAGCTCAGTCATTGGTACTTGGCACTATAGGGCTCTGGACAGATCCACAGTCAGAGGGAAGGAATACACCAATTTTTTTGTTACACACAGGCTCCAAAATTACTGGAACTTGTGAAGTATAACTTGGGTTTCCTAACAGCAAAGAATTTACCTGGGTGTAAACATGGACCAGGTGTCACTTAATGCTCTCAGTCATGCAACACAGTTCTTGTTTAAGTAGATTTGTATCTTACATATAAATATGAAGTGCACTTCATATTTGTATCTTACATATAAATATGAAGTGCACTTCTAGGGAGAGAAGGACAGAAATTAAAGAGATCTTTCTCATTTGTACAACATCTAAAGTAACACGATCTTGGATTTGTGATACTGTGGTTTGATGGATAATGAAATACAAATGAATGAAAATCAGATTACTTCATATAAATCCTGGGCCTATTGAAATCGATGGATATCTTGTTGCTGGCATCAATTGCATAATGACTTCTGCATATTTCCTTACATTTCAGGTAAAACACTATTTTTCAGCTCAATTTGAAAAATAGTGGGAAGGGAACTCAGTAAACAGCAAGTTTGGAGCTTCCTTTATCAACTTCTTTGTCAAACTCATTTAACTGGAACCTTTAAAATTAAGGATTGCATAAACAAGGATGAAAATATAAAATTATGGGCCCATCTGAGCTAAACAACTAATTTGATATGGATTATTCATAAAGTCTTACAGCTGTCTAGCTATCATAAAAGCATATATATCTATGCATTTTTAAGTGCCACGAAGTACTGGCTTATTTCTGCAGACACCTGCACTTCACGAGCTTCCAGCAACTCCTCATCTCCCTCCTTGAAAAGCTTACCATCTCAGATGGACAGGAAGAAAGTAGGTTTCAGGAGATTCCGTGTCTACCCTTACAGGAACAATTTGCTTGGAAGAGAGACATTTCAGGAGCTTGCACTGAAAGATGTCTCCAAACATAAGAGATCGCTCTTTTGTTCAGAGAGGATATTTTTTTTGGGTTCAGAAGTCCCTCTGTAGAAGTGCCAGCCATTTCAGTGTCAGTCAGAGGTAAAAGGTCATCTGACTCCAGATATTTTACTGAAGAACTCTCTGTAACTCATCAGTTTTCCAGTAATATTCCATATGCTAGCACCAAGTCAGAGCACAGACGTAGTGCAGTCAATTACAGAGGGTGAAGTTTACGTGATAACAAGATATGACATGATAAATCCATAGACAAATGCTAGAAGTAGCTACATGTAATCTCCTAAAATGACAGTGATGTTCCTTGGTTAGGATTAGGAACAAAAATTCAAAATCACAAATGTTTGCACTCTTGTATCAAAAGGCTCAAAATTTGTGCTGATTTAGATTTGAAAAAGAAATCAGGAGGTGGAAAATGTTCACAACTGCCTTTCATGTTAAAACTAATAGCTGAAATACAATGGCAACTTGGTCTATGGAAAGTGTCCTTGCTCATGATAGGGGGTTGGAACTGGATGATCTTAAGGTCCTTTCCATCCCAAACCATTCTGTGATTCTGTGATTTTGTGATTCTCTGATTCCACGATCCTGTGAGTATGTATTCCTGAGTCATATCTAGGATAAAATTTCAGCAGTATTTAGCAAAAGCTTAGCTGTTGAACCCAAACCGCTGTAGTAGATGTGATATAATTGCAGAAACAATAAAGTGGCATGTTCCAAACCTTTGCATTATGCTATATAACTTACTAGCGGCAGCCTTGGGTTGATCATAGAAATAAGAAAAAAAAAATGCAAAAAAAGTCATCATTCTTTTTTTACTGACAAAACATCCAAGTTTTTAAAACTGCACCTCTTACTCTCATGTTTTTTATTTAACAGTTAATTATTGCTACAAGTCCCTTGCAGTTGAAAGTCATGGTGCTGGAATTGAGATGGGTTAATGCTAACACTTACTTTCCTGACCTACTTGCAAAGGGCACCTCTGTTGCGAAATTAATGACCTGATAACCTGGCTAGGGCATTGTCACCACATATTTAACCTCAATACTTGCCTTAATCTTGTTGTGCCATAGTTGCTCAAAGATGTCGTAGCTTTCCATCACTTCAGATTCCTGTTGCTACCTTTCACAGGCAAGACCGCAAAGTTTTACTCTGTTGTTGTATTTTCAAGACAGGTGAAAACTAAACTGCACATATGGACAAGAGGCCTGGTTTGCTCTTACAGAAACACTTTTTGATGTTATTTCTTGTTATATCTAGATGATTGTTTTTATTAAGGGCTGCATGAGCTGTGCTCATAATAGTGACAGCAGGACTCAAAACAGCAATTTAAAAAATGTGTTAAACTACAAGATACCTGGACTTTTAGAGAAGACAGGTTGATTCCCTTGTGCAGTGAGTGGGGCATCAGGGACCAGTGAAGTGTCCTGACCTACTCGATCATTAGGCTGCAGGGGGAGATCATGCTCTGATTCTATTGGGAAAGAATTCTTACATTTAACTCTTATCTCATGTTCAGTATTCAAGGCCCATTATGAGAAACATTTCATAATCTATGACATGGCAAAGTGGGTTAAAATCTGCAGCAGCAATCTTGAATACATGAGAAGGCCAGGAAGGCTGCTGCATGCAGTAGCATGGCTTTCAGAAAAAAATAATTCCTCCTTTTTTATTGAATAGCATGATCGAAGGCAACATTCCACTTAGTTACTTAAAGATTAAATGCTATTGATTTGCTGCTAGTTCATGGTTTTGATTTGGTCACAGACATTTTGTGCTCAGTGCTCTCATGGATCAGACCGGAGTTGAGTACTATCTGGGAAGTTAGGACACACTGGCAAAGTAGGTCTTTAACAATTGTGGTAGGCTGCATTGCTAAGAATCCCAGAAGTTCATAGCCTGTGAACAGTTTTTCCGAGGAACTGGCAGATTCAGCAAGACCAATCTAGACCATGATAGACTCAGTCCGTAATTCCAATATTGCTTTCCCAAACAAAAGATTGGAAATATTTTGAACTCAATTTAAAACCACAAATACTCCACAAATGGGTAAATATTTCTGGGGGGGTCTCTAATAAGGAATCGCAGAGTACACAGACTCACAAGAGCAGTACTGCTGGCGTTATTAGCCTTACTCAAATACACTTGAAGAGCTTGGGTTTGGGATTCTGGAAAGGACAAGTTTGACCTTACAAAGAGGCAATGATGAAATTATAATTAAAAGTCGTGAATGAGTGTCAGGAGGAAATATTTATGCTAGTTGTTATGATGTCTAGTCATGATCTAGACACAGACATGGGCAACTGGCCGTAGGTTGCCTTGCTTGAGCAGAGGGCTTTGGACAAGATGGCATCCAGAGGTCCCTTCCAACATCAGCCACTCTGTGATTCTGTATAAATATTATACATATTAAAAAAGAAATATTTTTTTTTAAATCAAGTAGTTTTATTGGCTGTGACAGAACCATAGAATAAAGAGCATGAGGAAACAGAAACAAATAAAGTATTAGCTCTATGTTTTTGCCAGATCAGTAACTGTTCCTTCAGTTTCTATGGCAGTATGATTTGACGGATATTAGCTTTTCCTGGCATACCCAGGGATTTTACATTCAGGCAGTTCCTTGTCTAGTAGCTTGTAACAGATCAAGGAATCTCCTGTGATGTTTAAGTAGCTTAGTCTTTCATACAGTGTTGGTGCTTTTAAGGGGAAAATACAGAATTATTCCATCACCATCCATTTTTTTATTTAGTAAAAAGATTTCTGTTCCAAGGAAATTCATCCTTAGACAATGAAAAGCTTATGTCTGTCTGCCAGGAAAGCATGTGACTTCTTCATGGGCTTGAGAGCCCAGGGTGCAAAGGTGCGTCAGGTCTTACTGGGTTTGGGACTGTAGGTCCCATTTCTGTACCGGTTCTTAATCTAGGCTGGAATCACCTTCTCCCCAAATCAGAACTGCTGCTTGACACAGTTACGAGATATGGGTGTGCTGCTAAATAACAGGGAGAGGCACTATAGTGACTGTCAGCACGTGACATGGTTTTGATCTGTCCCAGTTAGCCCACTATGAGATGATAACTGGGCCTAGTCTGAAGACAGCAAACTACAAGAGCCATTCACAGTAGGCATTATGGGCAAAAGTGTGCCATATTTGGCTTCTCCACCTTTCACAATCCTCTAACATTATCTCAGCAGACTTTGTACCCTCAGGTGATTTCTGAAAGCGTGCAACACACCCAGGTCATGTCATGTTATCAAACTATGTCCTTACTGGGTTGCAACACAGCACTTCTATTATTTCAGACATGTTGAACTCAAAATTGTGCCTTAAGAGCCCAGAAACTGTAGTGCTCATGAGAGGTACAAATCCCATCACTGTCTGGTGTGAACATGAATAAACTGTTCCATTCTGCTTTAACTTGTAGCGTATAGCTGGCCCCGCTTTATTTTGCAGTGTGTGTGCAGCCATGGGATCTTTCACCCTCAGGCTTGTGGGCCCCGGTGAGAGCAAGAAATAATATTTCTGCTGGGGACAAAGGGAGGGATCAATCTTGTTAAGCACCAGGCAGAGATGTAGCTTCATCACCTGAGAGCTTAATATGTAACATTTCTGGATGAAATGTAAAGGGCTTTGATACGTACCAGGCCAAATCTGATGATCAAATAATTCCTTCTGACCTTAACTTTGTTGAGATATGCCATGCAGGGGCACTGGAAAGCAAACTACAGCCCACAGAAGAGTGGCCTGAATTGTTTCATTTTTTTAGCATGACATGTTACTATCTTCTCAGGTAATGGATGTCAGAGGAAGCCTTTTCTTGCCTAACAAAAGAAATCATATGATTTATGAGAAAAGAAGTACTAAGAGAGCACTGTGTTAAATAAGGTAACAGGAACATAACATCTAGTAAAATACTCCTGTAAAAACTCCTGGCATGCAGCAATGACTATAATGTAGGTGTTATCTTTGGTGTCACGTGACGGTACAGGTTGCAAAAGAGACACAGAAACTGTGACCATATTGTACAACAAACAGGAAATTGTTCCACTTAGAGCACGCAAAGAAAAAACTCTTCCGTAATCAAATAAACATGACAGAATCATTGGGATATCATCAATTGCACTTGATGAATGGGCACTTACACTGTGCAGAACACCGCTGTGGCAAAGCATCATACTGGCAGAATACCAATCCTGCCATGCTCATGAGGCAGGCACGTGTGACTCAGCAAAGAAATACACTGGTGATGAGTGACTCTGGGCTTCTCACCTATAAAAACAATTTGAAGGGAGACCTCTCGTGCTGCAAATAGGAGGTGGGCATATGCCAGCATATCTCTAAAGGGCAGCCCTCCCCAGATACTCATAATGTGGCTGCTGGTGGATATTTGGCCTCTTTTTTGTATTGAAAGGACAAGTACTAATATCAAATGAGAGAGATAACAGAGCAAAGCAAGGAGTTAAATGGATAAATAAATAGTGCAAACCAGTTCTGCATACTTTCATTAATATTTACCAAACTAGCATCCTGCTGGTCATGAAAATACATCACCTAAGTATTTGGTACATCATGTATTAGCCAATAATGAACCCATGTAAAAATACAGGAAGTAGATTTTTGGGCATAGAATTCTGATTTTTAAAAGTTGTGTTTTGGTACACATACCAGTAACTGTATTGTTATTACAGGGCTTAAGGAGGTCATGGTAAAGAAGGATTTTACAGCTGAAGAATTTGAAGCTATTGTCTTCTGCCTAAAAATGTAGTAAACCTATAACTTTTTAAGAGCTTATCTCTTTGAAATTCCACTTTCTATGGAGAAATAAAACCTCTATGTGTTGAATTAAGACAATTATTATTTTCATGTTAATCCCTCTTAGAAGTATAGACTTTTTTATGCTGCCTTCATAATCTAATAATCTAAAGTTTAATGATTTAATGTGAACTTCACAAAACCCAGTGCCAAAACAGACATGCATTTATATTCAAAGAAAGTATCTATTACATTTATCAGAATCTGGCACCATTTAGAAAACCACTCCTAGGAGATGTTATCTTTGAAATTCAGGTTACCATTATCCAAACTTACTTTTCCTTAAAAAAATCCAGAAAGTTAAAAATACTTGACAGAACAATTAAATTTGTTGATTGGCACACTGTAGTCTAATACTGAGTATTTCAGCATTGCTGCGTAACGTATGTTGCAGGTATCCCAGAGGTTGTGGTGGTGTGCTCTCCTCACACACACCCCTGGCCTTTATTTCCCGTAGCTCTGCTCAGGTGATAACCACCAGTGGTGATGGTAATGGATGGGTCTGGGTTGTAATGGTTGAATACAACTCAAACTGGGGAGACAGATAACAGCACATTAGCCAAGGGCTAATCTGAAAAAGTGGTGCCCCACACCTTGAACATAGTTTTGGTCAAGGTCTGGCTCAAATCAGGTTTTTGCAGTTGGCATGCAAACATAACTGAGCAGTTATCCTACTCCATAACTAGTGGACAGCCCAGGGCCTGCTGAGGTCTTCTGCATGGCAGGGGGCTGCACACCAGGATCTCCCCTTGAGCCAAGGACACCTTTCAAGGCTACTCTGTGAGCTTGAGAGACTCCTTGCTGCAACAGATTCTAGGTGACTTACAGCATACTGAACTTTGAAGCCTCAGCTAGGGGATACAAAGGATTGATTGTGCACACACAGTCCTTGAGACATAAACCACGGACCATGTCTGGGACTGAGTCTGGATCCAGGCATACCTCGACTCTTCTCTGAGAAGGAGTTTAGAACACAAGGGAGTCCTTTCTGAACCTCATGACTCCATGGAAAGGCTTCCCTGGCAGTTTTGTCTGATCCTGTCCTCTCTGAAGTCAATAATCAAGTGTACCTTGCCATCAAATCTTGTTAAACCACTATCATATTTACTAATACATTTTATTGAATCACTGTTTTACATCAATAAACATATTGCTGCTTCTCTCTTAGGACTGAAATGCTTCACTCCATCTGTGACAGAGGTTAGTACTTGTATTAGTTTAATGCCAAGGTGATGCAATGGCCTGAAAGCAATGATACCTGTGAAAGCAAACTCACCACTGCATACATAAGGACTAGAAGCCAGTCTTACATTTCCACATATCACCAGGCAGAAGGAAAAGATGTCAAAAAAAAAAAAAAAGAAAGGATTGGCCCATAATGTGTTATGTGTCCTGCAGTGCTGGGTGGATGCTGCATTCCACGAAGCCCTCCATGGACCTGGGGAAAAACAGCAGGAAGAGCATAGAGTGTACTTTCTCTCAAGCCTTCCTTTCTTAAACCTGGCAGTAGCTTATTACCTTTGGAACAGAAATGGGGTGAATTGTGCTGTCCGTCTGCTATCTTATGGAAGAGAGTGCATTCATCAGGTCATTCAGACCCTACTCTAAGAGAACAAGAGGAGATGCAATGATCTAAAGACAATAAATTAAGTCGTTTCTATCTCAGACAGCATTTCCAAAGACCTAGCAGGACCTTGTGATGACAAGCTAAGACCCTCTGGGAACCAAAACAGTCACATTGGAGCTGATGAGTGCTGGCTGGTGTTATTATTTCTTTTGGTGGAGCACACATAATGAGAGAGCAGCCACATGGACACCCGGTCATACACATAAACTGAATAGGGAATAAAACACACATCCAGCAGATACGTTTTGAGAAGCAGAGGTCTGATTTTTTTTGTCTGGGGTTGATCTTAGGGAGTATCATTTTCAAAGATACACCAATCAAAAGCCACGGTCTGGCTAGACCCTGGCAAAAAAGTAGAAGATTCTTATCATTGCCAGCATTAGAAACCTCATCAAATGAAATCCAAGAACTTCTTGGAGAAGATAGAGCAGTCTGTCTGTCTGACCCGGATATATTCTGCTATTTCCTATTAGAAATGATCTATTTCAGCCACTTGTCCATATGGGTGTGCCATGATGACTGCTCTCTGCAGTTGCGCTACTGTTAAGAAGAAATGGTAAAGGATCCTTGAACTTCTTAACAGCTGAAATAGTGGAAACAAATAAAAGTTGATGATATAGGTGGCCCCCACCCAAGCTCCCAGGTTTTTTTCTGGAGATACAGAAATGCCAGGTAAGATGCACAAAACTGAGACTGTACAAAACCTGCATCCCAATCCCAGGTGTTGTAACAGGAATCTGACTCAAAAACGCAACTGCGTGTGCTTCTTCCTTAAAATGTGCACTATTGGCAAACTTAAAGAGCTTTGACTCTAGATTATAGCACAAATGCAAACTATGGACTTTCAGATAAACATTCATCTTCTGGAAAATACCTGTAAACAAATCCAGACAGCTCTATGTAGTCTCCTGTGGATACACAGGCAAACTGTCTCCCTCTGTCCCCAGGTGAAGGCCCTGCAGACCCTCATGCTCTCACCTCAGGGCCCCCCAGCCCATGTGCCCACCCCCAGCTCTCCCAGTGTCTCCAATGAAAGTGCCCAGCTAGGGAGAGGTCAGGAACAGCCCTTCCTGTCCCATCACTGTGTTCTCAAAGGTGCCATAGGTCAGGCAGAGCCAGCTAGCAACCTTCCTCCGTGCTGCCCAGCCAGCTGCTGGGACACATAGCCTCACGCTAGATGTGCAAGTCAAGCAGCTATATGGTTCAGCACAGTGCCTGGCTGTGCTGCCTTGGGCTTGACCTTGACAACCCAGCATCACCAAACCAGCCAGCTGCAGTAGGCTGCCCACAAAGCCAGCAGCACTCCTCTGCAAGGTGTGTAATCTAACAACCTTGAAAAACCTTTCATTCGTATCAGTACTTTGTTGGCTCAGCTGGCCATTGGCTCTGGCATAGTCCAGCTGTGACGTTCTGTGTGCATTCGTGGTTATCAAGGCAGGGTCAGAACTCTCTCTGGTTCCAGCTTCATACAAGTTATTTATACACAGCCTTGTTACACACTCACTGACTCTTAAC
The DNA here is from genome assembly GCA_032466535.1 of Forpus xanthops. Lineage (NCBI taxonomy): Eukaryota > Metazoa > Chordata > Aves > Psittaciformes > Psittacidae > Forpus > Forpus xanthops. The sequence continues at coordinate 23,093 of JASSUY010005460.1, read as the reverse complement.
CTGGACATTAATGAAGCAAGTTGTTCCAGCCACAATAAAGAAGAATTGATTTAACTTGTTTTCTTGGTAAGTCATAGATGACCTGGTTCCCTGATAAATAAAGGCTCACTTGTTCATATTCTGTTTCAGGATTGAAGCCACTGTACAAACCTCTACTGTTTTCAGCTTTGAGTTTTACTTAACTGATCAAGCACCTCATTGATTCTCTCAACACTGTTCAACCCCCACAGCGACCACAGGTACCAAAGATCCAGTGTGTGCATCTCCACCAGCTCCTCTCTCCTGCCTTGCAGAGTGAAGACTCATCATTTTGTCTTTGATTCAAGTTTGATCAGGCATCACTATCTCTGCTCTTGTATGGAAAGATTATTAAAGACTTACTCTTAAACGTAGGCATATAAATATAGTAAAAATTTACTCATGAGTATTTCTGACACCATTTACCCTTCATCTCTTTATTTGTTTTTGCCTGCTTAAGTTGTAGCTCTCCTAGTGGCCCTTCCCTATACATATGTAATAGAACTGTCTTTGGCGATACACTGGTCTGACATGATGGACTATCAGCTCCTTGTCAGTCTTCTTCCCCATTAAACACCCTGACCTGCTCTGCAGGCCCATGCTCACTGATAGTGCTGGGTCAAAAACGAGAAGCAGAAGAGAGCTGAGCACTGTGGATGGACCTAACCGAGATATGAGCTGTGAACTCTTCTCGTTACTTGTGTGCGATGCAGGCGGCAGCCGCACACGGGAACGGGTAAATCCTTTCCGAAACAGGAATAATTGCCAGGTATCAGTCTGGACAGCACAACCCGCTGGAAATAATGGGAAAAGCCAGAGATGCACCGGCAGTGCTGCTCTGCCACCTGGTGCTGGAGCCTTGAGCCGGCAGGCCACTGCAGCCACCCTCCTTCCGCCCGAGGCACTATCCCTGGATAGAGCCTAGCGCCCAGCGCCGCTCGGGTCAGCGCTTCCGGCATCGCACCTGTCAGCTTAAGAAATGAGTGCACCCGATTACTGTATGTAAGTATAAAAATGTTCTTTAGTTCTTTGTGACTTCTAATACTAATAGATAACATTCCTCTTAGCACAGGGCAGTGCCGGTGACTAAACCACATCCTAGAACGTGATAACTACTGCCAGCAGAGATGTACCGACTAGCTGGGCATTTTTTTGACAATTATAGGCATTGTTTTTATTCTTAATGTCTAAGTCTAAAAAGCACCAAATATATACATGTATGCTCTGATTAGGTGTGTTCTTAACCCCTTCCTTACCTTGATCTATTTTACATTTTCATATAATGCAGGTGTTTCCTTAGTTGTAAACTGAGGCACAGCTTAGTTTGATGAAGACAGTAAAGACTTCAGGTTTAACTGCTTGGAACCAGATTCTTCATGAAGATTATAAAAAATACTTAGCAGAAGAGACTGTTTTCCACCTCCAAAGAGATGCTGTTGAGAAATCTATAGAAAGACTGTATCTAAGTACCTTATGCTCTAACTTATTTGGCTGCAGCCACATTATTTCCCACCCTGAAACCACTACCCCTGCCTTGTGGGGTTGTACCCCCACCTCTAGAGTCTCTGCAGTAATAGAGGTACTGAGTTCTAGCAGAGTAGCAGTAAGCCACTGCTGCCCCCCCTCGTGTCAGTGGACATGTGATGGACCTTCAGAAGCAGTGTACACAGCAAGCCCCTGAGCTCTGTTTGGGCCATGCAGAGGTTGCAGGCTGCATACAGGCAACAGGGTATAAGAAACAAAGGTTACATATACCAATGCAGAAATGTGTGTTATGTCTGGCGTGTGACTCACAGCATAGACACCTACTAGTATTTATCTGGCCTAAACATTCACCTTGGCTACCCTGAGACTTCCCCCTTTCTATTTTAAGGTTTGCAAGCTTTAAGGAGTAAAGCAAATCAACAAGGCAAACACTGAGACCTTAAGCAACTCTCAGGTAGTCAGATCCTCAGACAGCCCAGCCTGAGTAATGTTGCTAAGCCATGTTTTCAGGGGTTGCTAAATAAGGATGGCTCATTAGCTCAGGTGGAACAAACTTGCCGGCAGACTTGCAGACCAGGCAATCAGGAATGACAAGCGTGTCTGGGTATCCAAGAGAAAATCCCTTTTGGTGTCAGCGATAAACCACACTTCAAACTTTTATCTTCTCAAAGGGAAATCAGAACCGACCTGTCTAACTGAGGGCTGTCTGACCAAAGCACAAGCTGGCTGACCTGAACCACCAGTAAATAACCCTGCTGCAGATGCCCACATGTTGCTGCCAGCTAACTTACAGAATGGGAAGAGGAAAAAGCTAAACCTGGCTTGTATTTTCTCTTATAGAGAGCTAGTATAAACCATGAACTGCAGAACTTCATAAACCTACCGCAATCTATGAATCTCCTCTCATCAGGATGTAGTTGCCATTACACTACATAATTGAATATTCACAAATAAAGAAGGCAAGTTCAGAATGACTTTGTAAGCAAGATATATTCCTCAAACTCGATAGGCTTCCTTCAAGTTCCAGCAACTGGGCCATAAAAATACATGGTTTCTTCTACTGTCTCTGCTTTAATAGCAAAACATGACAATGCTTCAGATATTTAACAGTGCAAAATGTATTTTTTTTTCTCTTAAATTTTTTAAGGAAAAGTGGGGGCCTGCTGTTAAATGGGAGAAATAACCTGGCTCCAGGTGATTGAAAAAGCTTGGGGTTTAGCCTCAGTTTTCACAGGTGCTTCCAGACCTATGTGTGTGCCAGTGTGCTCTGAAGAGGAGAGGGACAGCCACAAGGAGGAAGCAATGTTAGGTCTACCTAAAAACTGGATGCATTCAAGTCCATAGGGCTGTGATGAGCTCTCCACCCAGAGCTGTTGAAATAGTTGACCAATGGGAGGGCCCCAATGGCCTGAAAAAAGGACAACATACCAAACATTCGGCTGCAACTATGAATAAAAGGAAGACCCAGGGAACAGGAACGAGTTTGTTTCCACTGTAGTCCCCACAGGGATGAATTCCTTCCATTGGAATTCAATCCTAAATACTTGCAGGACAAAGGAATATCCAACACAGACTTGCCACAGGCAAATCACACTTGACAGCTATGCAGTTCACCACTGATAGCAATGCAGATGAGGTGAAGGATGTAATGCAGCACATCCGGACTTCAGACACCTCCTTCCCACAGTAACCTGCCCTAGAAGCTGAGGTACATGGGCTGGACCACCAGGCTGAGAAAGCAGCAATCAACAATGTAATGTACAACTGATGGCATGCAGGTAACAGAGAAAAGTATTCCAGAGAACAATACCAAGGCCACAGTGTTTCCTCCTGCTAGTAACAGAAAATGTCAACAAGGGAAAATGGCCACACAGTACAGTGTGGGAGTCTCAGGTTGGACATCGGGAAAAACTTGACAGGAACAGATTACTCAAGGAGACCACATAATCTGCATCCCTTTAAGTTTTCTAAGACTTGACTAGAAAATAAAACACAGCAGACCTGGTCCAGAACTGCTCACAGCCCTACTTTGTACGTGAGATTAAACTAGATGGAGGAATAGAATATTCAGGGTCCCCCTCTACCAACATGTCTGTGAACCGGTATAATATTATTCCTGTCAGTGAAAACATCAGTATTTCAAAGGAACTGCCTTTAGTATGCAAAGGACACTTTTATCCATTGGAGTCTACAAATTCCTCAAGGGCAGCAGTGGAGGGGAAGTTACTTCTTTCCTCTGGTGACCAATCATAGGACACAAGGAAACAGAATGAAGCTGCATCAGGGGAAGCTTAGACTGGACATTAGGAGGTGGTTCTTCACTGAGTGGAAAAGGCTCCCAGGGAGGTTTTTATGGCACAAAACCTGCCGGAGTTCAAGGAGCATCTGGACAATGCTCTTAGTCATATGCTTTAGTTTCAGGTATTATTACAAGGGGCAGAGAGGTGGAATTGATGATCCTTAAGGAGTCTTTTCCAACTTGAGATATGTTACGATTCTTTCACTAATTAGTTTAATTCTCAAGCTAATTAGCTTGGGGGAGCTTTGCACTCTTAGCAAAAGCATCTGATATCTCTCTATATAAAAAAATATGAGAATTTGTGACTTTTTTCAGCCCAGACAGGTAACTGCATCATTTCACTCCAGGCCACAAGGCACCATATTCTCCTCCATATACTTTCATTGCAGAGACATAATAATTTCATAGCTAAATTTGTCATAGGGAAAAAGATTTGATCAGGAAATTATTCCTTGTGCGATAACCATGAAACAACATCTGAAGTGTCATACTTAGAACATAAAACAGCTTCAAAAAATTAAATTCCCACAGCTCTGGCATTTTGCTTCAGAAAAGAATTCATATAAATCAGATTTTTAAGCAGTTATCCTCACTCTAAGAAGCTCCAGTGGTTAAGAGCAAAAGCATTTAGCAAAGGAACAGAGGTGCCAGAACATCTGTTGGGGGTCTGTCCATAATTCTATCATATGTCCAGCTTTCTAAACAACAAACAACTTCCATCTCCAGATGGATTTGTTCTTCACCTTTTTTTTTCCCATTGCAAATTAAAGATTTCAGTTAGTATCTGATGATGATATTCCTCAGAATAGCTGCTGTTAGCTTCTGGCTGACAGTACAGACCAGCTTCTCGAAAGGCCAATGTTCTGTACAAGTGTGGCAGAAATGGAACAGGCAACCGGGATTGAATCACTGTCAAAGGGGGAGGGGAGAATGCCTGCAATACAACCTTGTGAGGAATTACTGCTCACATTAGACCTCCAAATCTCTCCCTGGCCTAATTAAGCTGCATTTTCACTGTAAAGCAGGCAAACTGCCAACCATTAAATGAAACCCGCTTTTCAGTAACTGCCAGCTAGAGCTCAATAGCATGTTCATGCTTTAAAACAGAAAGAGTAACAGGGCTTCAGAAGCAGTGTTTGGGCAAGGCTTGAACTAGCGTTAAAACACAACTCTTAGCACAGTAACACCTTGTTGTGTTGGGGTTCTTTAAATTTGCATTATCACAAGCTAATTTCATATTCACATCAAGTATCTCACATATTTCCTTTTGAGGTTGCTGAAATCTGTACAGTACTGCTGAAGAACAGAATTTGGGGCTCATGGAAGTCAGGACCTCATGACTGTTCCAGAGCAGGCCAAGGGGTCAATCACTCTCTGCATGAGCAGCTGCCATCTCCACACCCTCTCCTATCACAGGCAGAAGAGGGCTTACAGAGAATAAGAGAAACAATGGCTGAAACAATCACAATTTGTCCAACAGAGAGAATAGCTTCCATCCCTACACATACATTTTGAAGTCCCCTTGACAGTGAATAGTTATCCCCATTGTTTTGCAGAGACTGACAGCCTACAGCTTTCTCAGACCAAACAGGGTTGTTGAGGAGAAAAGCTTAAGCTCAGCAATGCTGTTTCCAATGCAGCTGAAAGGTTTACGTTCTCTTTGGGAAGGGTCTTTGCTTTTTACAGCCAACCAAGAGCTATTTGTTCCCCTTTTAGAAAAAAATAGACCCTGAAACTTAATACATCTGACATTCTACACGAAAGAAAACCCAACCTTGGGGTTGTTTCTGCAACAGAGATTAGATAGTGTCATGCTGTAGCTACGTGCTCCTGCCCCATGGCTATTTTTTTTTCATTTTCAAGTTTAGTGTAAGACAATTCAATCTGGGGCAAATACAAGTAATGCAGAGGCCCAATTCAGGGCTACAACTGGATTCCCTTGACTCAGCTTGTGAGCTGCCAGCACTGGATCAACAAACAGCCTGTGCTAAGACATTTGGTCCAAGAGTAGAATATCCTTTCAGTTATGTAGTCAAGATTTGCTATCCAACTACAAAGACCATATTAGCCCTTAAGGAATTAGAAGCTTAGGCCATATGCCAATAAACAAATCCCATGGAAGATGAAGCACAAGCAACCACCCCCCAAAGGGAGGCAAACAAGTCTTAATACAGGCTTTCGAGCTAAAAGGCATTCTGCAGTGTTACAAGGTCTTTTAGGTATAAAAATACCTCATCCTACACATAACCCTTCAAACATGGCGCACAAGTTCTGAAGCACAGGAAAGAATCCACTTGCAGTGGTAGGAGGCTTCAGAAATGATGCCATTTCCCTCAAAACCAAGCATTTCACTAGCAAACACACCTCTTATAAAAAAAGCATTTTCCAGCAAATTCTGCTCTTTGCCCACAAACATCCGCATAACTTCGTTTCTTCCTTTAGTATTACTGAACTGACAGGGACTCAACTACAACAGGAACCCACTGAGTAGATCCACTAGCAGCTCTTCCAGATGGGACTTGGGGAACAATGGATGAATTGCACAGGGACTGGCACAACAAGCAACAGCAGAACAAGGCTTAGTGGCAAGGCACCGAGAAAGCCCTGTTCATTTGGATCTTATGCCCAATTTCAAACATTCCCTTTTCCGAAACATATCTTGTCCTCCCATTGTTAATAAACAGACATACAAAACCGCTAATGGAGAGATGCAGCAGGCACGAAGAAACCACAATGCAAAACATTCTGCTTAGCTAAACCCTATGCCAACTGTTATAATGTGTATATTGGTTTGCATGCCAAAAGGCAACTGGTTGCCACTTCTGAAAAGAAATTAACACTTTTCCTTTTTGAAACATATTTTTAAGTAATTTAGACAGGCAATTCTTTTTCAGCAATTGAACAATGGTCCACAGTATGAGAAGCAGCAAAAGCCTTTTTATTTGCTGTATAATTAGTGTCATTAGAAATAAGATTGGTATAAAAAAAAACAACACACAAGTCCACACAGTAAGGAAAGCTCAATAAAAATCAAAGAGCACTGAAGAAGACTTAAAAAAGACTTAAAAAAAAAAAGCCCAAACCAAAACAAACCCTCAAACTTTTCTTTACTAAGTCTTCCAAAGTTCTGGATAACAACATCTTTTGGCCGCTAGAGATGGTAACAAATCTTCCTACCACTTTGTATCAGACTGTGCTCCTCCACCTCTGCTAGACAGCTGGCTTCAAATCACTGAAGTGTGTTGTAGAGTGTGAGAAGGAAACTATATACAAGATCATAACCTGTTTGCATGAGGTAACGGCTTCCATGCAACTGCTCCACACATGCAAAGACATAAAACTTAATCAGCAAACACTATATTTGAAAAAATCACTTCAAGTCATAACAATGCTTCACTTTAATTTCTGTATTTTCAAAAAGCTGGTGGAAGTACTGCCTTTTTTTTAGAAACAATAACATGCTTCTCCTCCTTCAAACAGAAAATATCTTTAATCTTTGAAACAGAATGATTTTTTCTGACATTGAAATGACCAGACATTCTCAGTTCATGAAAGTAACAAACGTGTTTCTGACGCAAGAAGTTGCCACAATGATTATTTGTAAACATTATACCCACAACAGTAAGTACATCAAAACCCCACACTTCCACCTTAAAATAAACCACAAAGCTTTGACATGAAATACATAAAAAGTTTATTATGTGTGTACCCCATTTTGTTATCTAAGAGGAGAAAATCTGAGGCAACAGTTTGGTGCAGTACAGAGAAGCAAAGCAATATACAGTAGCTGCACAGAGCTTGATTGATTTCGGATCACAACTAAATACTCTTACTATGACCGTTAGTACAGAAATGTTCTGTAATTAGAAAAAATGAGAAGTATTACTCTCATGCTGTACAGTCTCATGTTTCTTGGTTAGAAAAGAACAACTGATTGAGTTTGAATCTTTCACACCTGAATCTTTCACACCAACTCGCTTGGCTGTTGCCTCTGGAATGTTCAGCACAAAGGTTAAGCTCCAGACATAATTTAAGTGCTTTTTATGTGCAAACTGTTACTGGCTAAAGCTTTCAAAGTACATTTAATTACAGATATGAACACCCTGTAAAGATATGAGGATATGATAGCAGACCCAGAGGCCAATACAGATTCTTTAAGAGAAATGCTATGTTCCACTGCAGTAGTTCAAGTCCCTGATTAGGTCCTTCCAAAGAGAGGGATTATTTCAATTGTAGGAGATAGACCACTCTTTGACAGAAGCATCATGGGATGTTGTTACCAGAGTGTGTTCATCCAGCCATGCCAAGCCGCTTACATGATGTAGCCTGTGTGCATCTGTATGGCAGTGTGAAATAACAGAAGAGAATTAGGAAGACGAAGCTGACAAAACAACTTTAGCACGTACTCCAAATGCGATTTTCAGCTGCATTTAATAGTAACAGTATATTTTAAAAAGTGACTATAAAACAACAGAAGAGGTCTGGCTATTGTGGCTACACAAAGATTAATGTAAAGGTTAAATTAGTTTGGGAACATTCAAAGCTTAATTCTAGAAAGCTGTGTTCTCAAAAGTAATCTTCTGAAGGAAACATACCTGGTATCTTGACTCTGGTCTCTGGATCACTTACGGTCCAAACGTATACCATCATGTCCATGCCTCCAGAAGCAAAGTGTTCATTGTCAGGAGACCAGGCGATACAAACAATTTTTGCATGGTGTCCATAAAAGACATTATGTTCCTATTTGAAAGTTAAAGATACAGTGTTACTTCATTATCTTAAGTTACCTTTAGGAAATCCCTGGCTTTTTTTTTTGTAGCATTACAATAAGCTATAGCAATGGTTCAGACAATGTACATCACAGTACAGATGGATGCCCTAAACCCAATTGGTGGCTTAATTTTATGCTATTTTATTTAAACACTTATGAGAGTGGTAAAATCCAAACCTTTTGTAAAGAGTTAAGACTTTTCTATGAAAGCTAGAGCTGTAAAGTGCATATGCAATAAGTCACTTTTTGCTGAGAGACTTTTAAAGTAATCCCACAGATACTTTTAAAAGCAAATTTTTTTCAATTTTTACTTAGCAAACGCAATGTTTCTGTGGAATGCCATCTGCATTTTTATAGTTCAGTGTGGTTCCAGTTACCTTAATGATTTTACAGGCTAATGCACACACTGACTATTCAACTGAGGAGTGGAAATTGCCCATTCTTTGGCTCTTGGTTAAGACACATTAGGGCAGGGAATCTTGACTCAGCCCACAATTATCCCTTTGTTTGCTTACTTCTTACCACAGTAAGCCATGTGCCACAGCCAGCAGGATTTTATTGCCAAGTCTGCTTTATTTAATTCAATTTGATTGTACTGCATGATTCTTATCAGGCTGAGCCTGCATTCTTGTCCATTTTCCAGAAATGCACACTAGCTCTCTAACAGGCATGCACACATTTTGTCAACCTTCCTTTAAACCAACCAAGAACCCCACACAAAAGAAGCACCCCACCACACTAGTGCTTCAGCTGATCAGAACAAGGCACATGCATTACTTTGTACTGATTACTTTTGAATCTTTTATATTTAACTACTGCTGGCCTGTGGAGATCCAACTCCTCCACCATATTTGCTATTAGACGTGTTTGAGTGTTTTCCCAATAGCCAACCCATGCTGTACATTTCCTAACCTATTTTCATGATGTGGAAGCTTTGCAAAGGCTGTTGTGAGCTAAAAGCGACGCTAACTAAAAATACCTGTTAAACAGTCTTAAAAACACCAAATATACAGTGATTTAACAATGAAGTCTCAGCTGCTGTATTATATTTCACCCCAACAGGTTTAGACATAAAATGACAGTCAGTTTGGTTTTGAACAACAACTCTTACCGCATAGCCATCAGCAACACTAAAGACAGTGACAACTTTGTTTGCATCACAGACTGCAAGAAAGGCACCATCGTGAGAATATGCCAGGTCAGTAACAGGACCCTTAGCTTCCAAAGACTTCTCATCGTTTTTCAAAGAGGTTCCTTGGATTGAATACAAGCGGACATTCCCATCCTGCAAATTAACAATGAAGAAGGGGAAGAGGTACAAAAATCACTTTACAATAGAAAGAGGGAGGCTTACTGAATTTCAAGAATGTTTTGCAGCAGCTCTATAAGCTTTGGTAGTGCTTATATTAAGAACTAGTTTTTCATGCTGGCTACAACTCACCAAGTCTAAAATACAGACCTGGTTTCTAGAATTTACCTACTTCAAGCATACACTCAGTAAAAACAATTTGACAATTTAAAACCAGCAAATACAAGATAAAAAGTTAGGTAATAGTGGTAGAACCTGGGGAATTAAAAGTCCAGGAGCACCAATTACACACAGCTTGCTTGTTGTAATATTGCTCTTACAAATTGCTATACTACTTCTCCTAGTGTTAAATGTTTCTGTTACTAGTTACAATGTTCAAAGTAGGACAAGTTTAGGAAGTGCAATCTTACCTCTCCTCCCACTGCTGCTGTACCTCCCCCAGGGTGAATGGCTACAGCTTCTGGCTCATAGCCAAGGTCATCAATTGCAAAACATTTCTTCTTATCTTTCATCAAGACAATCTGCAAATAGAAAATTAGAAACTAAGACCCTTCTTCAAAGCACCCAATACAAAACTATGACTAAGCCACAAAGTTTAGTCATAAATACAAATCCACTCTGATTGCTCAAAACTCTTACTACATTTTGATCTTAAGGATTTTATATTTAATAAAAAAAAAAGAAAAGAAATAAATGCCTACATGTGGTGACTAACTAATCTGCAGTACTGGAGTACCTATGTGCTCTAAATTAAGTAGTACAGGGCATGCTCTACTGCCTTCAGCTTTGCCTCATTTGGTTTAAACATGAGCAACACTGGCAAAACAGTATTTTTAGCCATGCTTACTGCATTCCTTTGTCCCTTAAAGAAGGGAGGCAGGACCAAATTAGTAGCAAGATAATCCTGCAATGTGAAATTTTAACTTTATACCCAGGCCTATACTATGGACAACTGGAACTGGAACTCACATGGAAAACAACTTTGAACAACACTACTCAAAGTTCCAAGCAAAAAACTAGTATCCATAGAGAAGGCATAAGCCATTTGAAGTTAAGCATGCTTTGATACAAAATAACCTTGGTGCAAAGTCTCCGGAACTGCGTGATCTTAATACTACTGGCAAGCAAGCTAGAGCTGCCTACGCTGTACAACAGCACTAGTTAATTGGCTACTTGGATTAGTTACAAAAAAAACATAATGCAGGAACAAGACATCCTTTCCCTGGAATCACAGCACTGAACAGATCAGGCAACAGCATGATTTAGATGCTGTAAGCCGCCTAACAGAGCTGTACAGATAACAAATTCTGATGCATTCACACAATTGACTATGTGAGATTTAAACCTATACGTAAGACTCTCAAATTGGTACAGGATGCAAAAAGACAAGCCAAGCAAATATCCTGCTGAATTATGTTTCCTACAGCTCCCATTAGGAAAATCTGCAGATGCGCAAGTTGACCCCACATTAAACAGATTTGTTGGAAACCATCAAGTTACCATACACAGCACTATTAACAGAGCAATTGTGTTGATAATCCACAAGTTAATACTTACTTGTCCAATGCACAGAACGACAGTATAGCCACCAGGACCCACAGCTAAACATTTTGGCTGAACATCCATTTTCACAGCATCCTGGCCACTGGAGGAAGATGTGCCCAATTGGAGAAGCAGGAAGAACAAAGCAGAAATTATTCCATGCCTAACATTACTCAGAATTTCCCATTCAGATAATACTAATGATCAAGAATATGTATAATTTAAAGATTTTTTAATAATCTGAAAAGCTTCCTTGTGTTTACTGTTCAGAGGATTAGTATCTTGATCAGGTAGTACACCTGCTAAGTGAAAGTCAATGTTACTACACTGGAGTTTATTTTTCTTTAAGCTAAGTGGTGACCTTCACAGGTTTCTTTAAAGTTTTTTGCTTCAACTGCAGCTCACATGAAGAAACAGCCATGTCCCACCCTTCTTAATCACATTTATTACTGATATGCCTGGGTATTTATGAATCAGAAAGTGGGCACCCTTCCCACAGTCTCCCAACTAAACCACTTGATATAAGATTGATCCCTATCTAACCTGTGGAAGGGATGAGACAAATTAAAAAGCCTGGGATGAATTGCTGTCACAGAAAAAAGCAAGGTTGGTACAGCAATCATTTCTATACAGTTTCCATGGTAACTTAAAACCTGAATAAACTGTAGTATAAATTTCTTTGTCACATAAGTCAACAAAACTCTGCCTGTAGAATAATTAGGGCTGCAATGCTACAATAAAAAGGCAACATTTTAACTAACCTGTAGTCTCTCTTGCTAAGGTTGGTGTAGCGCACAGTATCATCCATACTGCAGGTGACCAGCTGATCCATTTCATCCACCGCCATTCTAGAAACCTGGTTTGTATGACCTTTCCCAGAAAAGCCATCATTTTCTCCAGTTTCAGAATCCCAATAATGTGCATAATAGAATTAAGGAACATTTGGAAAGACTGGTGCAGTCAGGTACAAAACCATAAAAAAATTAAATAATTGACCAAATAGCTAAGTTCAGTAGGTATCTCTCAGGATCATTTACTCCAACCTGCTACTCAGATCAGTGTCAGCTACAACAGGCTGCCCATTCTGCTTGGTTCAGAGTATCTCCAAGGATGAAGATTTAACAATACAGGGTTCAGCTAATCTCATACCCTCAAAATATTTATTAAATGATGTTCTGTTGTTCTGTAATGAGCTAAATGACCAGCCATAGACAGTAGCAAATACAGGAGCAATTAACATCAGGTCTGAGAACAGGAAATACTTTTTAAAGAATCACAGTTAGAAGCCCTGCAACACTGGCTTTCCCTGGTGTTATATGTTAACAGCAGTTTGAACTACTAACACTGTAGTACAAGCTTGTAAAAAAAACAAATCTGGTATTTACTACCATTTATACCAATGTGACACCATTTTAATGCACCACAGCAGGCAGGATGAAGGACTGTAGTTTTGTTTTTAAGCTTCAGAACACCAAAGAAAAGCCAACAGTCTTCTAGCTGAACATATCCCAGCCCACCCTTTAACGTGCCCTTTGCAAGCCAGGCTGCATTACCACTGATTTGCTCCAGAAACCAACAGGATTTAAATAAAGTGTCAAACATAGTACAAGTTCTCTTCAGTAAGAAAGTCACCAGTGAGAAAGCCTAATGACATTTGGGATATCAAATAAAAAACACAGTATGTCACAGAGCTTCAAAACCACACCCTAATACAGGATAAAAAAAAAACACAATTCTAAAGAGAAATGCATGTTAATGGGTCAGAGATAGGTTAAAAAATTTTCTTTTGTCCTGAACATCTGAAAAACAAGATACATGACATTCAGAAAATGCTGTGATCTATGGTATGTAACTGAGAAAGAGCAATACATATTTTGCGTGTATGAAAATACATGAAAAATTACAAGAGGCTAATTTATACATTTACTTGCTCCTCCATACTAACAATTTACAAACCACAAAGTAGTGACAACTGGAAATTAAGAACTGGTTTATATTTAGCAGGCAAGTGTAAAGGCAAACAACACAACAGGCAAGTTAATGGAAAGTCAAATTAACTTGCATTCACTTGTGGAAGATAAACATAAGTTTCTAGCTTTGGCAAAGCACTCTTTTTTCCTCCTAATTAGTTCTCAGGCTATAAGGCTAGAACAAATACCACTATCGTTCAAAGGATATTAATATGACCATCATTACTTCCAGAGTAAATATAGGACTTTCCACCATTTTTATGCACTGTAAGACACTGAATTGATTTACTATGACCCTGTGAACAGAACACAAATAACTACTGATAGGCAAATTTTTGTTTTAACACATACATAGAATAAACCTATTTCAGAAGATCTGTAGGCAATTGGAAAATAACATTTTTTTCATAAGCATTAGAAGTCACCCAGAATACAAATCACTACTTAACAGCGCAGGCACTTAATAGTTGCAGCACTGCTATTTCCATGTACTACTCCTGAGAGAATGAATAGGCACTATGAATATCCTTATTAACCTGCTGGGCCAGAACACTTTCATGGCCTTTCATCGACAAAGTTTGATTTTCAGGCACTTTATGATTCATGGAAAAGGACTAAATATGGTCATGCACCCACATCAACTGCCTGAATTATAGCACCAATGGCAAAAATCTGGGACGTCCGTTTCTAGTTCATGTAAAAATGTAAATTCCCAGGAGAGTGCTGTGTCAGAGAACTCTTTAAATTCTAAAATTAAAGCTCAATTGCACAGTAACCCTGGTCACCCTGTTCACAATACACTAGCTCTGACAGAATGAGACACCACTGGTAGTTTTCTATCTATGCTCTATTTCTTTTTGCATCTCAAGAATAGCTAAAAGCTGCTATGAAAGATAAGCTGATAACCTTAACTGAAAACACAATCAGTCTGCATGTTTGCACAAAGCACTGCATAACACATGTAACATTTTCACTTCTTGATTCACATAATTTCCAAGAGTCGACACACAGGGCTTGTCTGCAAATGCTAACTTAACAAAATCATTTTTCAATAGTCACTGCTCCATCTGGATAGCTTCAACCACTGAATCACTTATTGCAGAAATGGGTGCAACAAGAAGTTTAACCTACCTTTATGACACGTAAAGGCTTATTTGGATTGTTCTTGTCCAAATAATTAATATAGCCAGACAGGGAGATAGTCAGTAAATGGTCTTTCTGCCACAGGCAACCCAACTGCTGATCCAGCACATTTGATCCCATGTTAAAGGTACTGACAATAGAATTAGCACCAACATCCCAGATTTTAGCAGTTTTATCTCCAGAAGCAGAAAGCAACTGACTACTGTCAGGGCTCCAACTAATCTGTGAAAACAAATGTCACAAGATAGTAAATGCATTCATTATTGCAAGACTTCATGGTCCATGAACTCAATAATGAAATACTACGGACCATTTGCACAAACAAAGTGATACTTACAGCATAAATACCTCCATCATGAGCTTTGCCTCCACCAAGAGCACACACTTTCTCTCCAGTCTTCCCATCATAGACAAAAATCTTAAGAAAGCATACAGATATATAACTTAAAAAGAAAAGCAGTAAAGAGGAGAAAAAAACAAAACAAAAACAAACTAAGAACTGAAACACTATTACTTGAACTACACAAATCATCCTTTTCCTACATGGTATGCTTACAGGTTTATCAAAGACTAGATTTTTTAATGAAAAGGAACAAGTACTCTTGAATTTAAGACTAAACAAATGAGATGACAATTGTAAATAATCACATCAAGATACTCTGTACACTGGATCCTGACATTTGAAATTCTGTAAGACACTACATTTTTGGCTCCTGCCATGATGATGGCTACTTAGCAGGACAGTCATAGGAATGTGCTCTCATTGGAGGAGGAGCTACCTACCGTAACAGTGTCATTGCCAAACCTGCCCTTATCAGCAGGCAGTCATAGAATCACAGAATGGTTAGGGTTGAAAAGTCCACACTGGACTATCTATTAGTTCAGTATTTTGACCAGACTCCTCACAATCACAAGGCCATATATATCTCAAAAGTCTTAATATGCTCCTGCCAAAATAACCTGTAGAAATAATACACTAGGGAGATGGTATAGGGAAAAAAGCTGAGTGAGAAAAGTCTGGTTATGAGTAGTCACAGCTTTATAGGAGGATATTTAAAAGGTTATGCCACTCATTTTTTGGCATGAAAAAAGCAACATGCATTTTACAATACTAATTCTATTCCCAAAATACACAAGAAAGTCTTATTAAGCTAAAATCACTAGAAAAAGAGTTCCCTTGTTTTTTACCTGGCCATCTGCACTAGCCGTAGCAAATCTGTTCCCATCAGGAGAAAACCTCACACAGTTTACGAACCGTGTATGGTCCTGTAGGGAAAAAAAAGTAAGAATCAGAATACAAAATAAGAACAGACCCTTTCTACATAGAAGACCAGTCCAGTAACAATGAAGTTCTCTTACATGCGAGCCATAGATTAGCTGTGTAGGAAGATGCCTGCTGTAGAGAACTGCGACAGAGCAAGTCCAGCCTCTACCTGAAGAGGATGATGGGGGTTGAGAATAGTCCAGAGAAGGAACCGTGGCATCAGTGGCCAATGTAGTTCAAACAGCTTAGTACAATGCCACATGAAGGAGTACCCAGTTTCAGGGATAGGCAGGAAATAAAACCCACAGCTGCAGGCTAGATGCAAACATGGGATTCTTCCCTCTGGTCACTGTCTTCTTCTCCAGCATTCTCCAGATTTTAACTCTTCCTTCATCACACAAGTAAATTTTATAAATAGAACAGTACTTCATCTTTCTTATTGTAAGAAACACAGGCATGAAGAATAGATAATTATTTTACTGGAATCTCATTTCTGGGAGACTGCATTAATAGTAGCTCTGTGAAGTATCCAGGCAAGACTGATGTATGCTCCCCAAATAGACTATTTACAAGTAGGAGACTATTCAAACCATGCTAACTAGAAAACACATGTTAAATAGGGAAGCACCGCAATGAGGCCAATGCAAAGAGATTTGGAAGACTAATTTTAGGATTATGAAAGGCAGGTTGTAACCTACTTTGTTTAACTACACTGTTTCCTGATGATACCTCAAGGCCTGAACCATACAACAGCCTGTACCCAAATCAGATATATCAACTCAAATATCACTTTAAAAGAAAGACTGTATCACATACAAGTCTAAGCAGCACTGGTAAACAATTCAGACTTGAGAGTTCAAAAAGAACCAGCTTAGCAAAATGCAAGTATCAGCTTAAGTTCAGAAATATATTAGGCAACTACATCATTTCATTGGACTGGACAGCTCAAAACAATTCCTTTTCTAGAGCCACAACGGAATCCTTACTAAAAGTCAGTGCATGAAGAGTACTCAATGCACACATTTCAGAAAAAGCCTATGACTGTTGTTTAAAAAATAAAACAAGAAATAACTATTTTTACTTTATTACTGCAGTAACATTCAGTATCTCTGCAATCATTTTGGGTTTTCTTTTTTAAGGTGAGAGGCATGCCTTCTGCCATCAGAAGCAGCTGCAGTAGCTTTAGGTTTTTTATCTTCTTTGGCCTCCAGTAATGATGAATGTCTTAAGTGAGGTAATTCCAAGCTTTGTTTGATTTACATAAAAGATTTTAACTCACAGAATAGGAAACAAAAGTTAAAAGAAATGCAGAAACAAAAAACTGACCACAGAAGTTCCATATGCATTCCTCGTAGAAATCAGTTATGTTTTCAAATATCTACACTCACCCTTTTCTAACCTGATATGGGATTTCAGATCTGAGCACTCTTAAGCAGATTGGAAAATACTATTCACACCACCAAACTTCTTGAATCAAGCACCTTGGAGAGTATTAAGAAATTCTACATGACTTCACTGGGAAGCAGTGCTCAGAAAGCAACAACAAGGCAAATGAAACATCCTGTTCTACAGTTACGGAAGAGGATGTAGAGTCTAAAAAGAAATCTGGAAAAAGTGCTTCAGGTTTTCTTCTTAATCATGATTTCAGTTCTCCTGGACTAAAGCAAGCCTCCAGTTTTACACAAGCTTAAGAAGGCCACTTGACCCCAACTAGGTCTCAGAAGGAGGAACTAAGAACTGTAATGACAGCTAGCTGTGACAAGAACTGCAAGCTTGTCGGAAAGCTTTCAGTCAACTTGCTGCACAGTTTAGCAGAGCTACAGCTCAACTTAAACTCACACTTATTGTAAACTTGAACTTGAATGGCGGTCCCTCAAAGAAAGCGGCACAGTTGTCATCACTGCCAGTTGCCAGACGATATGGTCTCGATTGTTTAATGTCCACACTATTGATCACTTTGTTGTGCCCAGTAATCTCGCCAACAGAAGAACCACTATCCCACAGGAACACTGCTCCGAATCTAGAGAAGCACACAATAACTACAATTCATAAAAGTTACACGTAGATTAACTCCATGAGCATCTGCAAACAGCAGATCTGAGTGCACTCAAAGAAAAGAAAATAGGTCATCTCGTTAATCTCATACAAGCTCCTCATAGTTCCCTGAAGGCTATTTGAGACCTTGCTGGGGAGAGAATCTAATCTTCAATAGGGGATATTTGCTGAAGGGGACGGACAAGGAAATTTTAAGTATAAAGCTTCTAAAACTCAGATCAAAACGATATTCTTCAGTCAGTTTATAGAAAGCAATAATTATTCTGCCTGCCTAGTTGCTACACCAAATGCGGAGAGCTAGGATAACAATGACATTAGATCATTAATCTGATTATTTAGCCTAAATTAGATGCACCACTTTTACAACTATTATTACTTAAAGGTTTAAGGAAGAAGAGTTATACAGTATTTGTCAGTTCTACCTTTAAATCTCCTCAGGAAAAAAAAAAAAAACAAACAACAAAATAGTATAATCAATACAGTGGCATTAAACTACCACAGCATTGCTGTTATAAAGGGAATCTACAGAATCAGTTCAGCAAAATTCTAGACTGAAAGTGCATCCATCTAACAGAAAACTTGCAGAGTCTGAGGTAGGAGAACAAATTTACACAGTATCTACCCAGGGGCAGATGGGGGTGGTGGGATGAAGGACAAAATCTCTCTCAAACAGAAAGACTGTTTTTGAGAGAGATTTGTCAAAAAGACACAGTACCTGATGGTGATTAAAAAAATGGTAACAAGACCAGACTATGTTTTTCAGACCTTTAGGCATAAGACTACTTTGCCTTAAGGTCTGTCAGTCTTTAAATATTAAAGAAAGGACACAAACCTGACTAATGGGCACCTCAGTCAGATTAGGACAACTGGTTGTGATTTTATTTAATTACTATAATAAAGCCTAAAAACATGGGTGTGTTGCTGAAGTAGAAAATTCAGATACACTTTTTCCTTTATTTTCTTACTCTTATTCAGCCACTTCCTCTCAATTTGTGAGGTGTAAGAGAGGAGGAGAACTGTCTGCTGGTTCTCCCTTCCCACTCTACCAGAATTAGAATACCTTCTTACACCAAAGGCATACTAGCAGCTATAACTGAACATAATATTCAAGTCTAAAAAACAAACAAGACCCCCAAAATTTTTAAACTGAGAAATTCTAATAGAACTGTATCCTCCAAGCAGTTTTACAGCCGTTAAAGACTGCATAAAGAATTCTGCAGAACAACTTGAAGCTGAAACAGTGAACAAGCCACGATTCTCTTCCCTTGAAGAGTTAAAAGCTTTCTGCAAATAACCTGCTTTGTTAGAATAGAGATTTACCATCTATGTATGTATACACACACACACACACACACAAAAGAATTACTCACTTTTCCCTTCCTTCCCCAACCACAGCAATTCTTTTGCTGTCTTCAGTCCAGGCAAGGTCCTTTATTTTTCCTACAAACGGCTGATACTCATATTTTAGTAGGTGTTCTTTCTGTGTAGTATCCCAGATTCTCAGCTTTCCAGAGACATCTGCCATAATAAAATAGAATATAACTATTGTTGTTCCAGCATGACTCAGTCACATGACTCAGTGATCTGCCAGGATACAGATTTTCAGCTACACTGAACACTTGTACTAGGGAACCTCTTTCCACCCTATTACAATTACTACAAATTACTTGACTGAGGAACACTGACACTACATCCATTTCACTGAATGATGTTTTTAGCCAGATATTAATGTTCAAGACACACAGCATTAAATACAACATGGACACAACTTTTGCAGACGCAAAAAAAAAAAAAAAAATACCCAACTGCATAGCAAGAGAGTAGGAACTCTAATGTACAGCCAGTATGTGTCAAGTATCCATGCTATACACACACACAAAACCCCAAAATGGTCTGTTCACCATTTATTGGCGCATCTTTACAGTTCAATGTAAACATACAGCAACCCTGTCTCTGTGGGACCTGATCATGGACTGCACTACCCTTCTGCTAAAAGGACAGATGCAGAATCCTTAATTTTACAGAACGCGTTAATGAAGCAGAATTCTAATGTAGAGTTAAAAATCTAATTGACTGCTATATCTATTAATAGATGGGACACATATAGCTTTAACTTTGTGGTATGTCCCATTACTACATCTGTTATGACTGCAGTAAGAGAAATTACCATAAAAGCCGCAATGCACATTGCCAAAGGTCTGTCTCATCAAGCACATGAAGTATTAATGCAGGTTGCATGGCTAATGCAGATTTATAGATAGAGAAATGAATCTTACATGTTATACTTAGAAACAGCTTAAACAGCCTGATACTATCTTCAGACCCCATGCTCAGCAGTATCACAGAACTATTTATAAAAGACATGCAGAAGACACTTTTTAAGGGAAATACTGCAGCCTAAACTCATTTACTTGGGCATGACACAATGTCTGAAAAAGTAAACTAAATATTCTCCAAGGGGCACGATTTCCTTAAGCTGATCATTGCTGAAAAACTTCTTCACAGATTAGATTATGTGTATAAAACTCTTCTTTCACAGATGACTGAAAATCTACAAGGCTACAAGGACAGAAAATACACTGTCATTGTGAGGGATAAGTACAGCACAAACCTAGAGCCGTAGAATAAAGAATGCAAAGTGGATTTTAAGAAAGTATTCAATTTAACATACAGTCACACACAAGACTGAGCCAAGGAAGTCCTGACTCTGGTTTCTTTCAGACCAGGATGGCGGAAAAAAATGAAAAGAAACCCCCAAAAGTTGTGCCATCACTGTTCTTAAAGGTTCCCCACTACTCAAAAGGTAAATATTCTAATACATCTTTCTGATGTGCAAAAAGCCAATTTTATGTTTTTAAAAATATTATAACTTTTAAATTGCTGAAAGAGAAACTCCAATTCTAATAATTCTATTAAGAACTGTGCATAAGTATGAACTCCCTTTCTAAGGAGCTCACATGCAAAATATTTTCTATTCAGATATATTACTTTGAATGTATTTCTGTATTTGGGCACATTACTTGCTTCTGAAGCATTTTCAATGGACAATGGCAAACAGATGTTAAAATATCCATTGACTAATTCCAAATATATTTAAAAGATTGAAGTTATAGCATTATATTTATCAATATTCTTCAACTGTATACCATTCTTCTTGAAAAAAGATTTTTTGAAGCAAGCTTCTATTAAAAAGAGGGGAGAAAGGGTTAGTTCTTCCTAAGTCTCAAAAACTGCAGCAATTTGCACTAACAATCCAGAAAATTTATGCCGCAGAAATTCATGCTACCCATTCTCAGATTACTGCTTCACATGCATTACACAGAAACTGTGAATCAGTCTCTGCCCCTGCTAGTCAGGAAGAAAGGAAGAGGGAAAAGAAAGAGGTATGTGCTTTTCTAGAATCCTTCCCCTGCCACCAAAGAATCAAAGTTTATTAACAAAGACAATAGCCCTGCATTTCCGAAATAAGTTTCCATTCTGCTGCACATATACCAGTCTTCATTACATTAAGATTTGTTCTCATTAATGCTTCACACCAAGTATTTAAAGTCAATTTCCACGCTCTTTTTGATTTAAATTATTTTTAAGACCAAGCATGTCACTAAACTCACTAGTTTGGAAAGAGGTTAGAGGAACAACTACATAAATCATTCCTTCCTCAGGCACATACACGAAATTACATTGAAGCGTGTTACGTTAAATGCATCTTCTGTACGTAAATGTGAAGCATTATGACTCTGTTTTGCCATCTAGCACTTCAACAGCTCTGTCCACATACCCCATGCAGCATGTGTGCTGATACTTTACCTCCAGATGCTATGTAGAATCCACTGGGAGCATACTTCGCAACTACAACCTGATGGGCATGCTCAGTGTAGATGTCAGCAATTGCAGGATTCTAGTTTAAGAACAGAAAAAAGGCAGTAAGTTGTATTTCCTGGTTTTCAAAGGCATAAAATCAGATATTCAAAGATAAAACTTAGAACTTCTGCTCACACTCCTCTCATACCCTTCCTTCCATCTTAAATTGAGCTATTGTCTAAAACTGAGAAGCGCAGTACACAGTAGAATATTGCTGTTTAAAGCAACACTCTACTTTCTAACAACTGACAAAGTATTTTCTCTAACAGTCAGAACTCTTGTGACTGTCTCCTCTCCAATACCTCCCGAAAGGTAGAAAAAAACCTTGAAAAGATTAGGCCAGGCATCAGGTTTCTTTTTATGGGTCTCGCCCAGGTAAGTCAGCTATCCAAGGAGAATACTAAAAAAGCTGTGCTGTGCAGCACACATCCAAAAGTTCTACTATAGTCAAGTACAAAAATTAAGCATATGGTTAAAAATAGTGCGTGGTTGTTAGTCACCATGCACTCAAGAGCACTCAGTAACTGATGAGGTGTACAACGCTTGCTCTTTCTTACTGATTGCAATCTGTTTAAAAAGCTAATAGAATAGCACAGGGAAAGATATTTTCCCTAGTATCAAGAGCTGGAATTCTGAAAGAAGCTCAATGCCATCCCATCACAATTTTATCTCTTTAGCCTTAGACCATGTTTTCCAGTGCTTCAGGTTTTTGACAGTAACTGACTTGGTGTCTTAACAGTTCAGTCAGTGTTAAACTATGGAGGTGCCACACAAATCAGAAAAGGATGACATCAGGGCAAAATCTGCTCTCAAATGAACTGTGTAACAAAGACATTCTGCATCTCTTCCAAATATAGTACATATAGCAGTAACATACTACAACAGTAATACGCTCCTTAGTAAATATAAAATTCTGCAAGGTAACAGGTATCTCCAGAAATTTGACTCATATGGTCAAACCAAAAGTCCATTTTAACTGCTATGATTAACACAGATTTACTCAAGCAAACCAGAAAACCACCTGATATTATGGTATGACTCAGTTATCCAATCAGGAAAAACTAAAACACCCGCTCTGTGTTAGAAAGCAGACAATCTCATGCTTGCAGGAGTTCCTGCTGATGCAGTACTGCTACATCTCAGGAGACAGAATACAGCTTACTCATACAAGAAGCAGCTCTTTTTCATTCCTCTTTTTAAAAATTGCTTGAGTGCATTATAGCCCTACTTAAGCCACAATCATCCGCATTTACAGCGTGTATCTCTCTCCTTTTTGTGTGTAACCAGATTTTATCAAATGAAGACATGATACTGTTCTCCCCATTCTATAGCTGCATCACCTACAAGTACAGGGAACATAAACACCCCACCCCACC
>JASSUY010005459.1:0-14016 GCA_032466535.1 Forpus xanthops | reverse complement strand
CCGAAAATCCAAAACACAGTGCTACACCAGCTACTACTTAAAGGGGAAGAATGACTGCTGCTGCTGAACCCATGACACAGGTACAGGGCTCTGTACAGAGGTGCCTTGGCTGGAATCACTAGATCCAGGCTTTTAGGAGCCTTCCTGGAGCTCCATCATCAGGACTCTTATGATACTGTCCCAGAAGATTATTTTACAAGTGGGTTTTATCAATCCGGTTTATACTGCAAGTGTGTTAGGTTAACTGTGTGGCCCAATAGGGTGTTAGGGGAAGGAGGAAAATGAGTAGGAGTTCTTAGAAGTGAAGTTGTACCCAAAGTGATCACATTGGGAAATTAGTCTGCGTCAACTTGGAACAGAGCCTTTTGGCTGGACAATTTACAAGTACCTCTCCTGGGCATTTAAGCTGCTCTCAAGCTCCTCCCTTCCATTCTCTCTGCTGTTTTTTCTTCCAACATTAAGAGCAGTGTATTGATGTGAAGGATACAGGTGGGCTAGGCTGGCTCAAGTGCAAAAGTGAGCAACAGTGCCTGAAAACAGCCTAGCACCAGCCTCTCACGCAGGCGGATGGACCTGCAGTGGGATGACTGCAGTATCAGTCACAATGCACCTATCTGAGTTTCTTTTTTTTTAACTGGGAAAGAATGAGTAGCAGAAAGCTGAACCACTAAGAAACTGGTAGGGAAAATATCAGGGAGAGCTTTCTATCAATGCAAAAGACAAATTCTCCATATGCAGGTAATTCAGGCTTTATATATATGAAAAGCATATCAGATAAAGTATGTTTAAACATACTTTAAGTGCTCTTGTTGCCTTGAAGCACTGCACATCTCATGAAACCCAGTCTTCAGCTGGACTTAAGCAGTATCGCATCATTTTTGTTAGTGAGCCTGAAAACAGTTACTAGTTTTCTTAACTATTCACACCAAATACCGTGTTCCACTTATGATAATGCAGTATTTTCAATCCTTTCAGAATTCTTCTAATTGTTCAAAGAATCTTCTGTCTATAAAACAGTGAGAAATGAATCCAGTTGAAAGGTCCATGGTGAAAGGTACTCTGCTAACCATCCCATCAGGCAGAGGTGATGGCAGCATGGCATTTACTCTCCTTGTGACAGCTGGAAGATGTCAGAACCTGCACAGATTTATGAATAGAATTGTATTTAGGTGATCTATCAGTAAAGCTCTGAAAAAGGGTAAGGTTAGGGGAGGGTTGTGTTTGGATTTTGGGCTCCTCTTTAGTATATTATTCCTCTGTATTCTGTAGTTACAAAGTGAAGGGCAGTTGCTGCCTAGGGTGATGTTCTTAGGATAATAGCATTTTCTGTCTGTGAAATCAGGTACCCAGAGCCCAAGAAAAATTCATAAAAAAGCCCCAAAATATAAACCAATTACACACAAGGAGGAGTAATTTGAATGAGGCAGCTATGAGGCAAAATCTATTGAACAACTGAATTTCAATATCCATTAAAAAGGCACCAGGGGATGGCTTTAATCTGAAAGTGGGTAGATTTTGATTAGACATCAGGAAGAAGTTCTTCACTGTGAGGGTGGTGAAGCACTGGCACAGGTTGCCCAGAAAAGCTGTGGCTGCCCCATTCTTGGCAGTATTCAAGGCCAGGTTAGATGGGGTTTGGAGCAATTTGGTCCAGAGGAAGGTGTCCCTGCCCATGGCAAGGGGTTGGATCTGAATTAGCTTTAAGGTCCCTTCCAACACAAACTAGCCTTGGATTCCATGATTAATTTCCATCACAGCATCAGAGCTGTTTTGGAAAAACATTAAAAGGTTATGACTCTCTGCATGCCAAGGGCCACATGCTGAGATTCTCCATCACATCCTCGCCTTCCTACCAAAGGGCTGTTGGAAGGGCTGTTGGAGATTTAGGTAACCTAATGTAACCCTCACTCTGTTAGGTTATCCTGGGATTGAACAAAAGGTATTAAGAAAAAATAATTAACTGCAAGTTGGGTGACATTAGGCAGTGTAATTTCCAGTATTAATTGAGTTTCCATACTGTGCCCAATAAAGCTCTAGCAGACTGAAGCATGGCAAATTTGTGGACACAGCAGGTTACTTATTTGTATAGAATAGCCATGTGCATACTATCTAATAGAAATTAGGGTATAGAAACACCATATTTGTATTCCATCTGATCCCTCTAGGGCTGCAAAACATTTATAGCTGTGGACAGTAACTAAACATGATGACAAACAAGCCAGGAATAGATTTGGATGTAGCAAATGATAACAAATTAGACAGAATCCATGTGCAATAAGTTATTCCCCTCTTGAAGCCTCCTGAAATATGTGCAGATAAAATGTCAGGGTTAAATTAAAGCTTTAGTGATGAATACGGTTCAGGAACAAAACTCCATTTTGAGTGGGTGTCCAGAAAACCAGAATCAGACCTCACTTAAAAAGTGGATCTAACTGTAATTTTATATTGGAACTGATCTAGAGATATTTCTCTTGATTAGAAAGTTCTGAAGTGAACAAGGATATTGCGAACAGTGCAATATGCCAAGAAAGATAAATTGTACAGTATTAGTTGTAGGTTTCCATGGCAATAGCACACTGAAGCTCTGTGATTTACCAGCACTGAAGCTGACAATCATGACAAAGAGAAACCCATCTTTCTCACTCCTCACCTAAGGAAAACAATTTTGAGATCTCTAAGCTAATCATATGCAGTGTTAGCGTTGCTTTGCAGGTCACAATGAATCTTTTCCAAAGGTTATACACTTCTGGATATTATCCAGGATGGCATGTTCATTAGAATCCTTGAGAAGCGCTCATATTAATGTGAAAAGCCAAGCCTTTACGACCTAAATCATATTTTAAAGCATGTGATAACTATTTACCCAGTGGTTTGCTAAGGCAAAAATCCCAGTTTCCATTTACTATCAGAGCTTTGTGAGGAACATATATATCTGAAAGTTCTTTCTTTTTTTATTATTACTGATTGAGATTACAGTTGAACTGAGTGATTTACATGGTGGCTAATGAAGACAAAAAAGAAGACCAAAAGGAGAGGAAAGAGATTCAATTTGGATATACTTCTAAGATCTAAATGAAGTTCACTAAGGTTTTGTTGCTTTTTAGGGACTTGAAAGCCAGTAAGCATAGCTGATGTAGATCAGCAAAACAAGTTTCAAGGCCAGGCTGGACAGAGCCTTGGATGACATGGTCTAGTGTGAGGCATTCCTGTCCATGGCAGGGGGGCTGGAACTGAATGATCTTAAAGTCCTTTCCAACCCAAACCAGTCTGTGGTTCAATGATCCTAAGGGTTTTGCCCCAGTTAGAGCTGTAAGCTATAAGAAGATGGCCAATTTGACTTTCAGAATTTTTACTGCTTTTACCTCATAGTGAAATTAAACTTCCTTGTGAGCTATATTGAAAGACCTGAATTTGGCAAAACCACAAAACCACTCTTGCTGTGATTTCAAACTGCTAGTTCTTCGGCAAAGTCAACCAACCAAAACAGATTGAGCATCAAAAAAGAAAAAACTAGGTGATGCTTAACCATCAGATTCTCAGTGAAAATTCCGCTTGGTCAACAGGGTTGTAAGTTTCCTGTGTTTCACATTTTCTGATCTTTCCCTATACCACAGCGGTGGGTCATTTATTAATATCATTTATGGAATAAATATTTACATCTTGAACTCAGTTTTGTTGCCTTTAAGAAAAATGTCTGTCTCAGCAGGTGCATTGGGTGGTTATTACAAAACACAGAAGAGCAGTATTATTGTGGGCTTTTTTTTCGCCATAATGTGTTCTGATTTCTACAGAGGGAAGATATATAAAGGTAGATATAATTATAATTTTTGTCATTATTATTACAACTGTTCTATTTTTCTAGGAAATTACTTTACAGCTCTAGACAACTCTTAAAACAAACATAATCTATTCTATGATTCTATAATCCACCAAGCACTTAACAGTTGATCAATTTAGCAGTGATGCTGAGGTCTGTTATGAAAAGCTTTTCACATGGGCTGAGACAGATCTAATGGGCAAAAGGACTGCTGGGCAAAGGATCAAACTTACTCCCCAGTTCACTGAAAGAGTACCAAAGCTGCCAATCCAAAGCAAGAAGCAATGGATCACTAGCTGTGAGTGCTGACAGCATGATATTTCATTCTGAAGTAAAGTCTGTCAGCCTGTTAATTATGCTGATGACTTATCTGTATCCTTATTAGTGCTCACTTAATATTGAAATATCAGGTTCCAGCCACTTGATTTGACAGATTTCAATGGCTGTGATAGGAAATAAAGTCTATTTACTATTGTATGATATTTTGAGCTTCTTGTTTCAAAGAGGAATATAGTACTGAGGCTGACATACAATCTATAGAAACTGGATATTGAGTTATTATGAGAAGAAATTACAGTTATTAATGAATGGTTAACTAAAATATAGCATGTCACTGTACCATTTCCATTGCTCTCATATAACTAAAATGATAACCATTCTTCAGCATCCTGCTTTAGTTTACTATGGAGAGCTAGGGAATTCTGGTTAAAGCACTCATACATTTCCTGAAATGTGGTCATATGTATTTCTAGCACTGGACTATTAATACAGGATCCTTTCCAAATCATCAGAGGTTTTTTTTAAACAACATGAACATGTGGACACAGTATTCAGATTCAGGCTGACATGTACAAGACATTCTATTTAGATTTTAAGCATGAAAACTGCAGGTTTAGAAAATGGGATTTCCTAGAAAGGAAAATATTCTGCTTGAGATTCAACCTGCCTTCTGAATGTCTACGTTACAGGCAACAGATTTTTGTTTGTAGGCAGTATTATTAGAAGGTGCTTTAGAAAATCAGCATTCATTTTTCATGTGAAATAGTATAGGTTTCATTGATATAATTTTGTGAAGCGGGGATCTTTCTGCAATACATGATTTTTTTTCTAGACAGAAATCTGGCTTGCACTAAATTATTTATGCTCTTGAGTGGCAAAGTCAAATTACACCTGGAAAGAGTTTTGTGAAACTGGGTGATCTTGTGCCTCAGAAATATGTGATTTATGTGGGAAAGTGAGGAGTGAGGTGTTTGCGTGAGGTATGAGCTTTCAGAGGAAATATAAAAGAACCAGTCTGCTTGCATTCATTAAAGAGCTCATGGTGCTTTTCACAGGACAGAAATTCTTTCTCCAAACTGTAGTGTAAGTCCCTTTTTATCAAACACTGCATCTTAATTGTTGAATTACTGGATGATGATCTAATTACTGCCTGATAATGTGCATGCCCTCCTACACCGACATGGTACAAACCATTTTCTGTTATAGCTTTTTACTAAGTGTTGTTAAACAGCCACCATGTTGCATTCCTATAAATACACAGATTCCAAAGTGTGTAAATTCTACTGGCATTCTGTGAGAGGGAAAACTGATACCTAAAGCTGAGTTACTGTATTATTCTGATGGGAATAAAGCAGCAAAAAGTTGAGCAAACATGAATGTGTGGATGGCATAGAGTTGCCCACAGAAGGTGCAAGGTGTTATTGAGACACAAGCATTCTGTTATTTTTAGTAGAATTATTCTGCTAAGAAAAAAAAGAAAAAAAATACACAACAAAACTCCAAGAAAATATTTCTCAGTATGCAAAAAATTTTCCATGCTTAAATTATGGCTTATGCGATCAAATGACTTATAGCCACTGGAAAGATTTCTTCAAACATCTGAATTCTGAGTATAGTCCTGAGCCCATGTGCTTGATAAAATAGCTTTCACTGTCGTCTCCTTTATACTTACATATCCTTCTGTATCTTGGATGAAAGGACTTTAAAATCCTTAATGTTCTGTTCCTGCATCCGCAAAAGGCAAGAATAAATTTCCATTAGCTTCAGTTGCATAGAAACAGGCCCTGACTGGTTAAATCTTGTAGCTTCCCATAAGAATACAGGCACGTGTTTATCAGTAAGGCTGTTTTCCTCAGTGGGACAAGCTTTAGCAGCAAAATGTAATGCAAGGAGAATGGGGACAGAGATGTCAGCAAACCCAAGGATCCTTAACTTACTCTGCTCTACACATTAGGCTACACAGTCTATAATGTATTGTGGCTTTTTCAGATTCAAAGCCTTTCAAAACTGTCTCACACACAGGTGGTGCTCAGGGTTGCTTAATCTGAGACTGTGGTATGTTCTGGGTAACACCTGGCTTCACATTTGTTTCTGCTGTCTGAAAGAGCTAAATTTGTTTACTCCACAAGCAGATTTACTAGAAAACATATTAGACATGGCTTTCACTTCTAATCAACAACATGACAGCTTCTTAAGCAGACTCCCCTTCAACTATTTGCTTTTCTGTCTGAAGGAACTTGCCATCACTATCAAAGTTTCTTAATGAGTTTAACTTGAAAAATCAGCTGCTGTGCTGCAGATGCCCATCCATTAATTTGCTTCCGCACTTTCCATCAAGAATTTTGTATTGTTAGTTATGTGTTAGGACGGTAAATTTGTCCCTTCTTCTATATATTTTGATGGCTATTTAAAAGAGCATCATTTAGAATTATAGAGCTATAAAGCCTTATATTAAAAATATATATTATATAAAGCTCTATAAAAAGCCCTATTAAATTTCATTATTTGGTAAGCAGAAACTAAACTATGCTATATATTCTTTGTTGTTTGTAGATATGAAACATGTCAGTCTCACCTCTGTGCCTGGCAAAATCTTGGAGCAGATTCTTCTGGAAGGCATGCTGAGGCACATGAAAAACAAGGTGCTTGGTGACAGCCAGCATGGCTTCACTAAGGGGAAATCCTGCCTGAACAATTTGGTGGCCTTCTATGATGGAGCTATGGAACTGATGGACAGAGGCAGAGTAGTTGACATCATCTACCTGGATTTGTGCAAGTCATTCAACACTGTTCCACATGACACCCTTGTCTCTAAATTGGAGAGACATCAATTTGATATATGGATCACTTGGTAGATAAAGAACTGGCTGGATGGCCACATAAAAAGAGTTATGCTCAATGGCTCAATGTCCAGCTGGAGACCAGTAACAAGTGCTGTCCCTCAGGTATTGCTGTTGGGACTGGTGTTGTTCAACATCTTTGTTGGCGACATGACGGTGGGATTGAATGTGCTCTCAGCAAGCTTGCCGATGACACCAAGCTGTGTGGTTTGGTTGATACACTGGAGGGAAGGAATGCCATCCAGAGGGACCTTGACATGCTTGTGAGGTGGGCTGATGTGAACCTGATGAAGTTTAACCATGACAAGTGCAAGGTCCTACATCTGAGTTGGGGCAATTCCAGGCACACTTATAAGGTTAGGCAGAGAAGAGATTCAGAGCAGCCCTCTGCAGAAAGACTTGGGGGTTTTGGTGAATGAGAAACTGAGCATGAGCCAGCTTCAGTGTGTGCTTGCAGCCCAGAAAGCCAAGCGTGTCCTGAGCTGCATCGAAAGGAGCATGACCAACAGGTTGAAGGAGGTGATCCTGCCCCTCTACTGTGCTCTTGTGAGACCCCACTTGGAGTATTGTGTGCAGTTCTGGTGTCCTCAACATAAAAAGGACATGGAACTGTTGGAACAAGTCCAGAGGAGGGCCTCAAGGATGTTCGGGGACTGGAACAAACACCTCCTGTATGAAGACAGACTGAGAAAGTTGGGGCTGTTCAGCCTGGAGAAGGCTACGTGGAGCCCTCATAGCAGCCTTCCAGTATCTGAAGGGATACACAGGAGAGAATACCTCCCTAGGGAAATTATTTACTTGCTAATTGATGGAGCATTCTGCTATAACATGGAAAGATTATACTGTAATGTATTACTTTCTAGAGGCGTATTTTACCCTGCTCCCCAAAATGGTGGCATTTTTTGAAGGAGACCATTCTAAGGCTGCCAAATTCTTTCACTGCAATTCACAGACCCAATGTAGCACTTCTACTTGCATATTTTGTCAACAAGATATTGAACATGAAAAATGTGTCCTGAAACCTATTTGTGAAGGATGAGAAAGTGGAGGGAAAAGAGGAAGGGGAAGAGAGAGGGAGAGTGTGTGTGTTTGTCCACTCATTTGTCCACTTATGACTTAGGGTAAGCCTCCTGGAAAGCATGAAGTGCTACTTGCAGATCATCTGGGCTAGAAAAAGGGGTACAATTTTTTGGAGGGGATAATATGGGAAAGGGGAGAAAAAGGCAAAAGGGACAAGACAACTGGTTTCTACTTTTTGGACCAGCTCTAGTTTTGCTTTGTGTTGCTGCAATTATCTGCAAGCTTAGACGGAAGGACATGGGCAAAGGTCTGTTTTTTTTCTCTGGCTCAGGGAAATAGTTACCATTTATCACCCAAAATGACAAAGTAGACTACATGGGCTCCATGAGTCATTTGCAATTGCAGCTCCTATGTGCTAATAATACTTGAGCTGTTTCTAAAATTGCCAGCTGAATTAATTTTCCCCAAGCCCAAAACTTTCAAAGGGAAATGAAGCCAACTGGCAGATCTCCATACACACACTCCTCTGAACCTCGACCAGCACCAGGGATGTGTTGTGTCTCTTACTGCCTTGCAACGGCAATGATAGAATTATTGGCAGTTTCACTCTCCATCTAAGTGCTGTGGATGGGAATCAATTAAAATGCTATGTTAGAGACCACAAAATATTTACATGAAATAATTTTTCAATTAAATAGTGTAACTAATGAAATAAATTGCTCCTACCTGCTTTCACAATACCTTAAAGCTTACTGAGCACAGCCAGACAAGTGTTCAGCTGTGTGGAGGATAAAGCTTGATCAATGGGCTGGAAAAGCAAGGTCTTTTAAAATATGCCCATTTTTAAGATTTAGCTTCAGCCTCTTCTTT
The DNA here is from genome assembly GCA_032466535.1 of Forpus xanthops. Taxonomy (NCBI): domain Eukaryota; kingdom Metazoa; phylum Chordata; class Aves; order Psittaciformes; family Psittacidae; genus Forpus; species Forpus xanthops. The sequence goes on along the minus strand of JASSUY010005459.1, from coordinate 5,190 downwards.
CTTCACTCTCTGACAAGTAATTGAAATTCTTGACTTGTTTCAAAATGGCTCAGATTAAATTTCATTTTGTTAAGCACCTCAATTTTTCAGGAACAAAAAAAAAGACCATTAGGAATTTGCATTATCCGTTACAGCCTCCTTCATGATCTAAAATTTATATGGGAAATACTAATTGGACGTTTATCTTAATAAAGATAATGATTTCTGTAGTCTTTGCAGTGATAATTAAGATGAAAGATTAAAATGAAGCAGAATGAACATTGTATTCTTTATTTGCTGTGGAGTATGGAAAATTAATTCTGTCTATCTGCAGGGTAGAGGTGCCAGGCAGGGACAGAGGAGGACACATGCAAGAAACTGCGTTGTCTAACACATCTGAATTAGCTTAGGGGAGAGATGGTCCTGCTGATTTTACCCTAATGCCTAGATGAAGAAGGCTGATAATGTGTGAAATCACTTCCTGTTATTGCGAACTGTCCTGAAGACAAATCTGGCTGATGAGATTTCATTTGCACTGTGAATAGGACCTTCCCCTCTGTTGCTTTCTGAACAATGTGGGTTTTCAGTTCCCTAAGGGAAAAAGGCAACTTCTATGGTGTGGAGTTGCAAGCGCTTGCCGTGCCAGAGGCAGACTGTGTGAGTTAACTGGTCAGGACAGCCATTGCCATATCTACGTGCATCTGCTTTTGAGACTCAAACCAAAAGAAAACAAAACTTTATGAAATTGAAAGTGTTTTACACAAAAATCCTTCTACATTTGTTCTACTGTTCTATATTCTCCAAAAGAGGTTTGGTGACCCTGTTGGGGCAGCAGATAGAGCACCAAGAGCAGTCATGGAATACAAAATTGAGATGGCAGGATGCTGTTATTTTTCCTGAAACCTAGATGAACGGGAACCGTTCCCATCAGATACCTATCGCAAATCAGTCGTTGCTGTTGTCACTGAGGGCTCATGTGTACTAACTCCAGGAAGAGCTGGAGTGACAATGTCTGTTTTGACAGGGATTGCTCCAGTTCTTGGCTGCCCATTGTGGTAGGATGAATACTATTTGGTGAATAAAGACCTGTTATTCACCCCTAGTTTTGAAGAGTGAGACCTACAAGTACTGATACTGTTCAGTACTTCATAAAAACCTTCACACATGCGCATAAGCATGAATTGCAAGATGAGCAATTACGCATACAAAAAGAACTACATAATTTGGCTAAAAGAAAGTTGTATATACATTGGCAAACACTGTTTCAAGGAGACTGCACCTTTTACATTTCTGAATGGAAAAATCCCTTAAAAGGAACAATTCAATTAGTGCTCCAACTTGTTTTAAAAGTTACTGTAATTAAGCCATTTCAGCAGTATCCTACAGTTTTATGAGGTCATAAACTAGTTCCCAAAAGGAAGAATTGCGACGATAAGTAAGGCAGTGAAACGGGAGCACTACTCCTGGTGTGAAAGCTTCACATGGGGCTGTGCAAATAATTGACTTCCTGGTTTGCTTGCTGAAGCATGGGGGAAAAAAGGCAGCCCAGCAGCCATGAGAGAAGAAAACCAATTCTCTTGCTTGTTGATTCAATTGGATCAACTCAGGGTGAGGGAACAGGGGAATATAATTTCTTAAATTACAGTCCTCAAAAAACAAACAAATATCTTTCTTTTGGAGGTGTTTCACACTTTAGAGAAGATTTGACTGAGTCAACAGTATGACTTGGATGGACTGAAATGATTTCCATGTGTGGAAGATGGCCTCTGGGCAGGGTTTTACTTACTGAAACTCAGTTTCATCAAAAAAACTCTCCAGCACATTTCAGGCACATAGTAGTAAATCACAGGGTAGAAAACAGCAGGTAATTAATTTTTTTTTCCTGGAGTTAAGCATTTCTCAGATTGTAGGCCTGTGTTTCAGGAAATTGAGATCACAAGAGATACGTATTTCAAAAAGTCCTTAGGTGCTTTGAATGTTTACTTCAGATAGCTCATTTGGAAATACACTGATTTGGCCATAATAAGATGCCTGCCTTGAACCTATGAGATGAAACTCCTATGAATTCCTGCATCAACCTGAACTTTCTTTTTCAGCTTGCTAATGCTCAAAGTTAAGTATCTTGAACTTCCATTTACAACTCAGTCTTAATCAGGACTACACCCAGATACATAAAACATATTCACAGCTCCTCACTGCAGTTTCCAAGCTGAAGGTACAAGTTCCAGGCATTTTGCAATCCCTTTCTTCCAGAAGGTTTCTTGACCCATTCTGATAGGCTTAAGTGAACAAAATTACTGAGAAAAGCCGCAAATAATTCAGATCTACATCTTGCTTTTCATGGTCCTTGAACCACCAAGTTGAATAATAGTTTCTCTGGTTGTTTACTAGTTTATGGAAGACACAATAATCACCCACAATTCTTACAGATGTTCAGATTATCCTCAATTTAACAAGGGGATTCTAGTATTTCACATACAGTTACAAGATTACTCACTCTGTTTAGAAGAGGGTACAAAAATTTAAAGCTGATAGCTAATTGAAAGTTGTATAATGAATTGCTCATGAAAAAGAAAAGCCTGCATAATGTTCCTTTCTAGGGATGGCTCCTCTCTCTGCCTGTCATTCACATACCATGTTCATGTAAAGCTTTAAAGCAGTCACACTGGAAATAAGTAATTACCCAAGCCAGTAGTGCACAGAGGGGTTCACAAGTAATGGTTACAGTCTTCTCTGGGAAGTTGAACTCCTCTTCTTCATATTGGTTCTGTCCTTTCCTTTTCCTCTCTCTCTACTCCATATAGCAATGCATACACTCTGTGCAATGGGGTGATCCTTTCCAAGGGAGTGTTTTTGGGAAACCAGACATTAAAAGAATGGAGAAAGTTACCAATAAAATTCCATTGTCATTACATTTGACTTTTCAGTGCAGTGAAGAGCCAGAAAACAAGATGTAGTTTCAAACCCAATGGCTGTGTCATCTCAGACTTCGATTTCCTCAGTTCTACCAGATTTAGTTATCTTACATTTAGTGTGCAGTGAGATGGAGAATTTCAGATTTCATGATCAGGCACGTCAGGGAGGGAGTCTTCTTAAACTGATACACACCAACCCATGCACACACACAAAGAAGCTGCTTCTAATCTACATAGCTGTGACTTTGGGATTAGGCACTGGTCAATTCCTATTGATGAACTAATTTTCTGCTATTATGAGGCTATGTACATTGATCTTGAAATAACCAACAAATCTAAGAGTATTTGGGATGCAAGAATGTGAGAAGTCTGGTTTGCAGATAAGAGCAAGTAATTTATCCTGCTAAGTGTCTTCATAAAAGTAATCTATAATGTCACTGGGATGAAGAATTCCATCATTTTGTAATGATCCTTCTTCACTGGTATGATTGATTCTGCGATTGGTGCTGCTTTTTCTGGTGCGTGAAAAGGAATTAATACAGATCTTTGTTCTCACTGTGTTTGTCTACTGACAATCATGTAATGGAAGGATATATACATAGGTTAATTTTCATGTACCTCCTTCATAGTAGGGGTTACTAGCAACCTTAAGGCAGAAGAAGAAATGACAGTGCCTTCACAGAGCTGGTTTCAAAATAAATTGCAAGCAAGCAAGTGGGAATTTTAAAGAGACTGAATGATACTATGGAAGAAGGTACGATGTAAAAACCTTAACATGTCCAGATTTTTTCACTATAGTTACTGGAAGGACAGTTTCTCTTTTGGGAGAACTTGCAACCTCAGAAGCATTTGTAACAGTACTGTTTTGCAGCACATGTTCATTAGATCTGGTAAGATAAAAAAGGTTCAGGCAGTCAGTATTTGTCTGAGGAGACCCAGAAAGAACATTAAAGGCTGAGTGGACACTACAAATCTGTAGGTGGCATTTTCCTTCTGAAACGAAACCAGAAAGAGAATCAGTATGGTAGAAAAGATGTTGTACCCCAGTGATATTTACAAGTGTGTTGATGACAGGTACTGAGCTTGATTTCTGGGGGTCACTTATACCATGCAAAAATTTCCCTTTGGTTAATTCACTTGAGTCTATTCTGACTTCTCTGATGTCTTGTGTGTTCTCTTTTGTTTCCTTTTCTAGCAGGCTTTCCAGCTTTTCTTTGTGTTCCTAAGGGTATCCCTCAGTAGTGGCTTTGCCATAGCTAACAAAACAATCATAAGCTTGCATATAATCATATATTGTATTAAGTTTGTGAGCACAACCTAGGCTCTGTGCACACACTAGCAATGTGAAGCTAACTTTGAAAGAACAAATGCAATTTAAATACTGAGTTAAAGGAGAATCTCCAAACAATAAGGAAGGTGACAAAAGTCTTACATTGCTGTAATATTGTTCATTCAAGGTAATGGTTGGATTTGCTGAACTTAAAGGTCTTTGCCAACCTGGTTGATCCTATGATTCTGTGATTGCTCTCCTGTGGCTACAGGTACTCACATATCATATACACTGGTATATAATTCTGTGTTTTCTGTCATTCTGTATGCACATATGTACACAAGATAATTATTGTGTAATTATAAGAAGCTTTGGGAATATGTTTGATCCATGCAGAATCTGCTTCCACTGTTTGATTCATTCAAAATTAGCTGAGATATCTCCTGAGTCTGGACAACAAAATTCCTGTTTTGGGGACCAGTGCTTCATGGAACTAAGAGAAAGAAGGAAGGGTAGACTACTGGAAAATTGAAATCCAGGTGGCAAAGCCATCTAGTGTGTGGAGGTTAGATTCTGCTACCTCTAGCTAATGATTCAGTGTTCAGCCTTTGGGAAAATTAGATTACTTGCTCTTAAGATGGAAGTTTGCTCCCCATTCCCCTCTCAGTCACACCTGAGAAGAGCGCTCTCATCTAATCAACTAATTGCTTTCTTCAGAAAAATAAAAAATGCATTGACCAAAGACAGGCTTTACTGCCAAAGAAAGGAAGGAAGAATGGATTTATTAGGGATGCTGGGGAGGGACTCTTCATTAGGGGCTGTAGTGATCAGACAAGGGGTAATGGGTTCAGATTTAAACAGGGGAAGTTTAGATTGGATCTGAGGAAGAACTTCTTTACTGTGCGGGTGGTGAGGCACTGGAATGTGTTGCCCAGGGAAGTTGTGAATCCTCCATCCCTGGCAGTGTTCAAGGCCAGGTTGGACATAGCCTTGGGTGGCATGGTTTAGTGGGAGGTGTCCCTGCCC
>JASSUY010005457.1:0-18542 GCA_032466535.1 Forpus xanthops | reverse complement strand
CAATAGATAGTCCCCAGTTGTAGACAGATGGTTATACACACCTTTATCTGCTTGCACACACAGAGACACACGTCCTCTTTACAAGATTACACACACTCCACTGCAGCTAACACTGCTCTGAGGCATTATAGGAGCTTCGAGACTGCTCATCCATTTTGAGGTTTGTGTTTAGTGCATTATATCAGTATTTTCCTAGTTTTTCCTTTATACTACCATGATACAGCAAGGAACCCCATCCTCTTGCCTACTTTGTGTCATGCCATGCAGATTAACCAAATCTTCTTCTTAGAAGAAAAATGAACTGTTACAGCTGAACCCAGGACGGTCAGTGTTGTGAATTTTCCATAAGCACATAAAGACAAGCACCCAAATAGACAGTATCACATAAGTGGTGGATAAGCATCTTCCAGATAGGCCCCATTTATTCTACACCTTTCCCAGAAACTGTATGTTGTGTGTGCACACATACAATACCACAGAGGAAATTCTTGTTTATTCTTGTTTCAAGAAGTGCCTCTTCCAAGTACATGTGTAAATCTGTTTTGAAAAGTATGCAAGCAATCACACGGGCAGAATAAGCAAATTCAAAACTCTTCACAACAGCAGTCTGGGAGCCAGGAAGAAAGGAAACCAGCTCAGGTAGCTTACCTTGAGATTACTTTCTTCCAGTTTATACTTGTCCCATTATTTTTCTATTCTGAATTTTTGTTTCAATCTTTATCATCTAACAAAAGGCAGCAAATGAGTTCTTTGGAAAAAAAGTCTTTAGAAATTTCTGGAAAGAGAATTATAAGTCCCGTAACACCTCACCTTCTTCTGAACTGTATCCACTTTCCAGTTTGATGGACTCCAGCTGGGAACTCGTTTGAACTTGAGTGAAAGGGAAGGGTTTTACCATCTCAGTGCAATTCAGTCACAGTTCTCCACTAAAGATTAGTCTTCCCAGTCCATCACTGAAGGGGCTTTCCATGCAATATTTCTCCAATATGAGGAATTCCTTTGGCTTCAGCCTTAAGGGTCTCTTACTTAAGGTTATTTATTACACACCCTGTGGGAGCTTCTGAACATTAACTGCTCAAACTTGGCAGAGGAGAACTGGTAGATTTTCCCTCTCCATGGAAATTTCTATTGCATAAACTCACACTGTTGCAGAAGTCCCTCTTCTGGGAATCTCTGTCTCAAAGGAAATGTGGGACAGCTGTGACTTGGCATGTGGTTTCCGTCTTCTTCTGGATTTTATTCATGGTTTATAAAACTTCCAGCAGTACAGTTGCTCCCAAACAGAATAGGAGATTGAAACCTTACTCTTGCATGCATATCTTGAAGAATTTCATAAGGAGCTCTGACAGTGACCATTTCTTTGATGCTATTTGGATCCAGTCATCTTCCATGTTTTCTAGGATACTGCTGGCTGACTCCAAGCATCAATAATTGTCACACAAGCTCAGTGGCCCAAAGAAATTATTCTTCAAGCATATGGCAGATGAAATTTAGCCTAAGATCATACGCCTGGTGGGGCTGGTTGCCATTTACTTTACATTATATTGTGCCCACTAGGTGCTTTCAAAGATTTAAGGTCCCCCTGAAAGATTCACAGCCACAAAACAGCCTATAGAGGAGTAACCTCTGATCTACTTTTCAGTACTACCAAATGAAGCACTTGGATGTTTCTATCTGTCAGGAACAGTCACGATTTCTAACTAGAAACTGATTATTCCGTCAATTAAATGCTGAAGTTTCCAATAATTTTCTTAATAGTTCTGGTTTTGTCACTTCTGTAGATTTGACACCACATGCAGATACAGCAATTAGCTGCAGTCATGCATTTTAAAAAGCACTACACGTTCTATATCTCAGTGTGTCATAAAGCTGACCCTTAGTTAATATTAACAAACAATACCAGTTATTTTACATGGATAGAATGTGGAATAGAATTTAGGTGTAATGGCTATTCAAATAAATACATGTATGCATTAATAGCCTATATGTGCTGATATATATGGATGAATGCAACTTATTTCTCCACTTCTATGCAAAATGGCAGAAGAAATAGGCAGCAGATACATTACACATGATTCAGGTTCTGTAGCTCTCTGGATGAATGGTAGTAAGTGGTTCTAAGAGGCACATAACTTCATTATATGTAACCATTTAGTGTGGATGAGAGGGTTAAGCATGAGGATAAGTCTTTTAGATTACACTTATCAGTTCCTCTCTGATTTATTTCTGACACTTACAGCAGAAAGTTGGATCAGTTTGAATTCTCATAAAACACAGACCTGTAGATTCTTAATTATATGAGAATACGTACTTCTAGTGTCACAATTACCTGATAGAATTCTTCATGCTTGCCTTGTTAGATCTCTCTGAGACTCAGAAATAACATAGTCTCTGGTTATGCACCTGAAGAAAATTGAAGTAGATAATGAATTTAGGAGCTAATGTAACATTTGTATTTGTACATCTTAAGTATATTATATAATATATATCATTTAATGATATACAGATTATCAGGTTAAGGATGAGAGGTGTTTTCTATTTATATTATACTCTTTTTTATGCATCCAATCAGGAGATTTTAAAGAGCAGCTCCTGGACAGCACACTCTATATAATTTGGTATTTTAAAATGCATTCAAAACTCACATTTTGTCAACAATCTACATAAAAAGTCACTGTCATGAAAGAAAATGCTTCAAGCAGAAAAGTATTTAACCAAAAGTATTGAAAGCATCTCCAGAGTTCTCAGCTGTTAAAAGGTAAATCAAATTAGTTGCTCAATTTAAGTTGTAACTGAAAAGCAAAACTGGCAGGCTGTATTTTTGCAATTACAGATGAATAATAGCTATGCAGACAGAAACAATGCAGTCCTATACATCTTGATCATAAATATGGATGTACTTATAATGACCTACTCTTGGATGAATACTTAATCCTCTTCCAACACAGTTTGTTTAGCTGCACATAAAAGACTGGTATACACCACAAAGACACGGTAACGTTGTAAAACATGTAACACTGCAACCTCTAGGAAGCTGTCATCACTTTAATTTCATATTTAGGAAAACATTTTTCAATGTGCCACATTTTGCAACGTTTCAGAGCAGCTCTGACAAACTCTAAAGCCAAAAATTCATCCTGCAAGTGCTGCCAGCAAGGGTAGCTGAGGGGTTTGTGATTCCTGGACAAGATGATGCAGGCAGAAGTCCTGCTGTGACAGAGGAAGGCCCTACTGGGAAGTGCTGATTGCCCTCCACTCCCAGTAAGTTGCAGTCCCATTGGAGGTAACAGGGCTAAATCAGCTTTCCCTGATGGAAATGGAAGGGGGATTAAGTAAACCACCTGCAGCCAGCAACTGAGCGCTCAAACTGATACTTATCAACAGTGATTGATCTGCTGTTAACTTGTGATTGCCTGTTCAGCACTGTAACTGTGGTGTGAATTGGTTTCTCTCCCTGCCTTGAATGGAGCCACTTTGGACATTCATTAGAGAAGAATATATTTTTCTGGGAATGAGGATTTTAACTTTTTCAGATGTAAAACTGACTTATCTGATTTAATCAGTTCTCATTTCTTCATAGGGCACATGCTTTTTATTAGTTTCATTATTATTGTTAATCTGTCATTGTCCTTTGCTAAATACGTTCCAATATGCTACTGAGCCAAATTCATGACTCCAGCCATCTGGGATATGACAAATGCTTCATTGGATAACTCAGAAGCTTTTCTTTCAACCCAGCTTCCACTTTCTTTGCACCTCTTGGAGCTGTGTTATGTGCAAGCCCAGATTTGCTATTACACAGCTTCTCAAAGTAAGCTTTATCAGCAATGGATATGTGTGCCTGCTTTTCTGGGAAATCTGTGGATGAGTAGGAGCTCAGTCTCTGCACAGATGTGGCATTTGGCCAGCTGCATGTCCTGGTGTGTCTGGTGTTATTTGGGTTTCCAGATCACAGTGGTCTTATACAGTAAACATCAGGTGCCTAATTTTCAGTGTCAATGTCAGACATGCAAGGTTCAAAAGCCCTGAGTCAAAGGCCGCTTTCTGTTTTATCCAAGGTAGCAGTGAGTGTGGAGCTCCTGAAGTGAGTAAAACTCAGTTTACAAAGTTCTGCTTAGCATTCCTGGAGAATTACCCCCATGGGCAACAGCAGAAAGCCCAAAAAAACAAGGTGCAGTGTCCCTTCCCAGCCAGCATTTCTTTCTCAGTTACTGTACTTTAACACATGTAGCATGGAATAAACTTCAGGCTCATCTCTATGGGAAAATAGCACCCAGACAACTCAAATAGGAAAATCCGCTGCAGCAGTAGGACTCAGTGTACCTGGAAAGATGTTCTGGAGAATCAGGTGTGGGTTAATGCTAGGGCTTTGGGGTGAGAAGAGCTATTTCAGGCACCACAGTTATTACGAGACAGAGAAGCTGCTAAAGCTATCAATACAAATATATCGTTGCTCACAAAATTTATTCCATACCACTTCAATGAAGAGCAGGTTTTCCTTCTCAGTTGCTACATGACAATAATGATTCCCTTTGGTTCTGTCCACTAAACAACAGGGAGATAGTATTATGAATCCAAAAAGCATCAGGTTTCCATAATGCTTAACAGCCTGAACTGCCTTATTGTTATCAATCCCATGGTCTGGAAAAAAACAAAAGGATCAGATACCAACGATTATGCATACTTATGCACTTTAAACATCCTGAGACTGTATCAGTCAGGCATGTCATTGGCCAGCAAGCTGGGCACAAACACATCCCTAACAATGGGTTTGACTTACTGACTTTCCAACTAGCCTTATATATCAAGAAATATCTGCTGCCCAGCTAATTTTTGCCTTTTTGGTCCTACAGCAACAACACATATATGCACAGAGCAGCTCCTCTGCCCCTTGGTGTCTGGCACCTCAGCAGAATTTACAAAAGGAAGTGAAGATCTATCACTACTGAGATAAATGTTAACATCAGAAAGTTTCAAGTACAATCTTCTACTAATTTTCTCCTTTGCTGTCTCTCCACTGTTGAAAACAGGTGCTCAACAGTTCCACAATGTCTGTTTTGTTGGTTTTGTCTTCTGTAAGCAAGGTCTTGGAAAGATACACAAGCTAAATTCCGCAGAAGATGAAGAACATCAGCAGACACCAATTCTGAACTTCCTAGGCTGACCAGCATTTTTCAAGATTCAGAAGTTCAGGGTTTTTTTTGTCAATTGAACTAAACTTCAAAGTTAAAAATGTGTTTTCTTTCCTCTCTCCCCCCCAATATTTCCTTACATAGCAAATATTATTTTTTCTTACAGCTTTATTAAACAATGAATTTAACTGCCATTCTTTAATTCTGCCTATCTAAAAGAAAGTAAGAAGCTCCATAAGACAGTTAAAACATGAACAAACCTAAACAGCTCATGGGTTTAGAGACATGAACTAGACAGATGGGTAGCGTTTTTGAACAACAACATACAGGAGAGTTGTCTTCTAAGGTGTGTATCTTGCAAGCTGATGTCTGAACCTCAGAAAAATGTAAGAAATATGTATAGAGAAGACTAGAAATCATAGTTCTTCATTTCCACATTGTGGTCAGGAGATACGGTGCCTTCCAAACTGAAATATGCAAGTGGAATTTAAATCTGGTGTCTTTCTTTTTTGAGATGGAAATCATAGCATTGCAGGAAACCTTCACTGCCAAATTCTTACAAACTAGAAAATTCAGCTAATACTGGAACCAATGACTTCTTTAGGGGACACTGTTCCACTTGATAAAGGGAATCTCCATGTAAATAATACAACTATGCTCCAGAGGGCATAGAGATTGATTTTACTCCTTCCAAGCATCAAAGAAGGAACCAGCATGCTGCTCACTGCACCAGTAAGATGAATGCCTCAGTGAGACATTGAATGGACAGATGTTTGCATTCAGACAAAGTAAGTTGCTTTGTTTTGTTGGGGTTTTTTTTTCTAGTGATGAATGTAAGTTAGCAGAGACACCACAAAAGAGGTGTAAGATCATTTCTGAATGTGTAGAAACAGATGAAAAGAGCTCCAGGACAAGCTGAGTTCGCACCATCAGCATATTGTATACTGCAGAAATAACAGTCCTTCAGAAATTATGCAGATGTTAATGGCAGAGGAAGGCAGGCGGGGAAAGCAATAGCCAGAGGCAGCTTCCCAGCAGAGCTAAAAGCAGCTGCTGTTCATCTCCTTCCCACCTAGCAGCATCTTATTAAGCATTCAAGCCTCATCTGCAGCATCCAACACTGAGAGGCCACCTACATCAGCAACTGCTCTATAGAGGCACTTAGACCTAGCCAACGCTAAAACAATCTGCCAGCATGATCTTTAAAAAGTTCACTACACTGAGGTGCCAGGAAGGGAGAAATACTCAGGCATTTTACCAGAGAAGTTTGTTTTGTTCTGATAAATGATATAAAGATGGTCAAAGCAGAAATCTTTTGATGGCGTATGACTAGTGCAGACAGCACCAGCATCAGCACCCACCTGCAACCCACTCCAGGGGCTTGGTATACCCTTTTGAAAGATAGATGATATGGGGATGGTGTGAGTTCTCAAGCATCAGAGAGGGGTCTTACAAATACTGGGGGAATGACCTCATCTGTGAGTTTTGTCTCTCAACTGAAATGAACCATGGCTTTTTTGGCTTATATTCGGCCGCACAGCTTGGTTTACACCATGGAGCTGCTCTGAGCCAAAAGACAAACTTTACTGCTGCGGTTCCTTGCCTGCCTTTGGAAAGCTCAGCTCCTGTTGATGTGAACTTCAGCATAGGTGTCACAAACACTTTGAATCCCAGGTACTCAGCAATCTGGTAAGTCACCATGGTTGTATTATTGCCATGTAAGAGGAAATAAAAATAGAAGGTACAAGTGAGAGCATATAAGGTATTTGAAATGCAACCAGAAGGGTTACAAAACATTACTTGAGAGGGAAACGCTATTCATTGAAAGGTAGGTCAGATCCGAAGATATTCTCAAAGCATCTGACTTCAAATAAGGTTTGAAGGTTCAACTTAGGTGCATTAACATCCAAGCAACTTGGAAACTAGACTCCTAAATCATTCTGGCATTTGAGAAATATCTCTCTGAGCTGTTGCAAAGCTGCTTCTGTGCAACTAGAAGATGAAACCAACACCTCAAGAGTAACGTAGAAAGAAAGACCATCAAAATAACAAAAATGAGAAAATGTATGTGGCACCTAATCACAGAACGGCTATTTTACAGCTACAGTAACTTGTGCTTCATTTAAAGACCTGACACCCTGGAAAGACATGTTAGGAAAAAACTCCTATGAGAACTGGTTGCTGAAAGAGTTTATTTCTTTGAAGCTCTATCTCAGAACTGGGGCATTTCCTTGGGTTACAGAGTCTGTGGATTGTGGTGTCCTATTTTGGGTCTACAGCAATCCCAATAACTAGAGAACTGGGAAGCATCAAGTGTTCAACATCAACATTAGAGCACCCAACAACACTAATGTGGAACCTCATCATGCCCTCTGAGCTGTACACTAGAGATACTTGCATGCTTAAAATTAAGCATGTGCGTAAGTGTTTGTAGGACTGAGGCCAAAGGTTGCAACAGCAGCCAAGGGAATACCTGCCCAACCTCTTCAAGGCAAGGATATTTTGCTTGTAAAAGGATATTTTAACCTTCAGAGCCCATGGACTACATAGTGGTAAAACGACCTTTAACTTCTCCAGATCAAATGTTTATATAGGTGCTCTCATTTCCTGAAAGAGGAGCAGAGGTTTCAGTATTATACAAACATTATTAATTTAAATATTTTTCCCACTTGTTGTTTCATGCCATTAAAAATATATTTATTTATCATTTTTACTCAGATCCATGCACATAGAATAAGATTTTGAAAATGCCTATTGTTATCTGCTGGAAGTTATCACAATACATGTATATAAAGGAAGCCACCTTTGTTGCTGTCTAGCTTGAACTCTAGAGATTATAAGAATCAGAAATGTCACAGGAAAAAGGTCGGAACTTTCCTCTAAGAGTTATGAATGCAGTGGCTGCAGATTGAGTGAAAGAAGACCAGAGGTCCTGAGACTGGGATTCCTGTGGTTCCTAAGTTCTGAGACTGACACCAAGGGGATTTCCTTGTCCCAGTTTGGTGGCAATGTCAACAGTCTGGAGCAAGAACACCAGCTTTCCGTGGGAAACCTCTCTGCTACAAAAAAATCTCTCAATTGCTCCCACTCTGCTGCTTGGAGCTGATAAAAACAGTTTTCCACATCTCTTGGCAATGATCTGCTTTTCCACTAGCTCAGGACAATCAAGTGTCCCAGCCAAGATTCTCCTTCCAGATCAGTACCACTGCGGAATGCTATGTGGGACTGTGTTGAGTGAGTGTTAGTTGCTGCATTTGCTTTTTCTGTAGATCCATTTAGCTCAAGTCTGGAAAACACACAGACATAAAAGCTCTGAAGAATGCCGCATGTGAATGATTTCACTTCCGCCCATGTGCTCTGAGCCAATTAATTAGTGAGATGTGATTCTGGCTGCCACCTTGCCAACTGTAGACTGGGTCTCAGACTCCAATAGGTGATTTAAAACAGATGCTTAGGAAAGCACTGTGTGAATCATATAAGGCTCATTTTCTAGCCAGGTTGAAAGTTAAGGCAAGCAACCAGGTTGAGGCAAAGTCAGTAGCATGCTTTCCTCAAGTGATAAGTGAGAAATAAGAGTCCTCCAGAAACAGCACTGTGGGAAATTCATTTAATTTGCAATCTGGGTCAATTTCTGCAACATCTTCCCATATCAGCCTAGAAATATGAAATCTCTTAATAATGCTTGGAACCCACATGTGTGACACCGGAGTGCTTCCTGACCATCCCAAACATGCTAACCATCCTCAGCTGGAGGATGGGGCAGAGGCTGTTAAAGAATATGAAGCCTAAAAATATCACACACAAGATCAAGACATGGGCTTCTTAGGAAGAACAGGTTAGTCTTGACATGGGGCAAAGATTTCTGCTTCCACAACTACTGACAACCTGCTTCATGCCAGGCTAGGGCTGGAAGATGGCCAGGCACAGAGTCCTCCACATCACTGGATTGTTTCTAATGGGACCTTGAATGTCTTGGAGAGGTGCCATTGACTTCAGCCCTATAGAGACCAGGTGGCATGCAGAAAATATTAGGGCAGCATGGCTCAGTCTAAAATAATCATCTCTGAAGAAAACCCATGGGGTACTCTGAGCTAAAGCAGAGTCATGTGGACATTACATAGAACCTCATGAGACATCAATCTTAGGAAGAGCAGCTGGGTTTCTATTTAACAAAATTTGTCTGAAACTTACCCAGAGTATTCCAAATGTCACATACATCAGTGGTGTTTTCAGCAGGTTTTCTACGCATTAGATATATGTTTATCTGTCATTTTTATAGATGAACAAACAATGGACCATGCAGATGTTTTGAAGACAGCTGGAAAGTAAATAATGGAAACGTAAAACTTCTCATTTCATGGCATTGGAACGTGCTGAACTCAATGGAGGTTCAGAAGGAACAGGTATTCTAGCTCCTTATTTCCAGCTCCTAAAATTACACGTCTGCTGAGACTTTCTCTATGATGGTAACCAAGAAAATTGCAGGATGCCTTTTTTGATAGTTAATTGTTTGTAGCATTGTCCATTTGCTTAATGGAAAGACAATGCTGAAGTTCTCTCCAGGACACCAGAATAACTGCAGCTTTCTGATTTTATGATAATTTTACAGACTGTGTCCTTTCTCAAGAAAAGACACTCGAGGAATTGTTCAGACAGCTCTCCCTGCACTTCTTATTCAAGCAGAGTTGGAACTTGTCATCAGGCTATATGAACTGAAGTTCTGGCGCTGCTCATGCTGTCATGATGTACTTCTTATTTTCACGTCTTCCGAACACTCACAGTGTCCTAACATTATATTAAAGCATCTTTCTGGAGTCTGTTTATTCACTAACAGCATGAGTCAAGCCCCATGAAAATTTTCACAGAGAAGGGTGTCAGTCTGGCCAGTAAGTGCTTTATGATATAGAGAAGATCATTACAAACAATTCAAGGCTAGTTCTCCAAACAAAAGATCTCTCTAAATCATTACCACCTCAGTGCAGAAAAATTGACAGTCGAATTCTGCTCTCCCTTAGAAAAATGCAAAGGAGAGGGAAATGGAGATTTTGAATGAGACATCTGAAGTTTATCTAAATATTTCCAAGGAGCAAAATAGGTTATTTACATGTTTATTTAGGGATGTAAAATCAGACCTGACTGATCATATAGCAAAGAGCTCTGTTCACAGATACTGCAGCCGTGATGATATTTTGAAATGTGACTGTGGTAAACTTCCTCTCTTCTCTCTGCAGAGTGTTTCAGTTGCTTTTTGAACTTGCTGAGTGAATTACAGATGTATTTCATTATGCCCAGCATCCTGAAAATCTGTTTATTTAGTGTCTTGGTAGATGTGTGATTTTCGTGAGATGATTTTAAACTCTGATTTGAGACATGCTTCGTTTTTCTTGCTTATTTCTGACATCCTTAGAGCTGGATCTTTTCAAGTTCTTGGTTTTAGAAACTGTGGTTTATGACTTCTGATCGCTTCTTAACTGAGTCACACTTCTTTTATGTGCAGAATGACAGGCAGAGCTCCACAAAGCACAATACCTATTGCCAAAACACAAGCTAAACCAGACCTTCCAGAGATACTAAAATCAGTAATGAAAGCTTCACTATCCACACAAATGAAAATACAGAACTAAAATAAGGGAAGAAAACCAAGAAATAGTGTAGTAGCATGGCTAGAGATTGAGACAGAAGATAATCGTAGAAACCCTGGGAAATTAAACAAAATTTTGCCTCAGTTTGCAACATGATTGATGATATAGAGTATGATGATGAAGTCAGAATGACTAATTTGGACACATGGATGGTAAAGGAAAGCATGGTATCAAAGGCAGACATTAACTGCAAGCACCTCAATAAACTCCTGTTGAGTGTGGAGAAGGCAAGTAGTCTCCACAAAGAAACATTAGCAAGTTATCACACAAACTACAGGATATTTAAGTTTCATCAAATCAAAGACACTGAAATATGAGTGAAAAGTAGGAAACTTTTCACCAGTGTTCACAAAACAGAAGAAATATGACCAAAGCAACTATAAGTTTGCTACTCTGACTTTAATAGTATATTACGTTTATAAGAATGAAAAAAAAACATGAAGAAAAGGTAGATAAAAGACTGAAAGGATAAAGTATGAAAGACTGAATATAAAAACCAAATGTGATATTTTTCTTCAGTAAAATGGTTGATTTTCTAGGTGAAGAAAACGCAGATACCATTAATTTAAGAAGATTGATGTATACAATGCCATGTCAGGAATTTTAATTCAAATAAGGAGATTAATAAAAGATTTGAAAGATAGAGATGACTAATAAAATATGGATTGTTCTGGAAAGGTATACAGTTAGTGGTATTCTTGCAGGAACAGCTTTCAACATTTTAAATCAGCTCCATAAGTAGAATAGTTAGGAGGATGTTAACAGAATTTACCATAGACACAAAGCTGACAAGCCATCCTCAAATACAGAGTGTGCTTAGACCCAGAGAAATTAGATAACACATAGACATTGATGCAAAGTCATGTATGCAGTCCACTATCTGACACTGATATCATAATCTGAAGAGATTATGAGTGAAAATGAAAGAGATTCTGGTTTTCTGGTGAATCCTAAGAAAACTATGAAGTGACAGAATAACAAGCAAAATAAGCAAAAGTGATGTTCTTTGATGATACAGGGGGCTCTTCCAAGGTCATGAAGTCATAGAATCATAGAATGGTTAGGGCTGGAAAGGACCATTGCTGTTTCATCTATTTTTACAGGAGTCTGACTGCAAGCAGTGCAAGTGGTATGAGCCATTCATGCTTATGTACGCAAAACATCCTGGAAAAAGTGATGAAACATGTCACTTATTTAAAGAAACACTGTTAGGCCTTTTCTTCCTTCTATAACTTGAAATGATAATGATTCATCTTACAAGATTTGATCCCATTCTATTCAATCTACTGTACTCAAAATCCACTACCGTTATGCTCTTTGCGTCCACTGCCTTCCTCCATCAAATTCCTAAATACTGGCATTTCATTTTAATCACCACTATAATACCCAGAGTTAATATCCCACTGTCATAGAGTGATATCACTGTACATGAGCAAGAGTTTGTGGCAAGGAAAATAACTTGCCTGAAGCAACAAAGCAAATCTACCCTGGATGTGAACTAAGGATAGTCTGATTTTTTGTATATAACTACAGGCCATGAACCATAAGTCTAAGCTGGGTAAAGCAAGTTTAAAAAGGGTAAAGACAAGCTGCTAGTTGGACCTCATCCAACAGAGGGGTGTATTCATGTGCCTTTATTACCACAGATGGGTAATTTGCCCTGACTTGATGTCATGGTTTAAGGCCCTCAAACTCACGCAGTTGTTCTCTCACTCACTCACCCCCCCCACTTTCTTCCCCAGTCTCTGGGGATGGGGAGGAGAATCAAAAGAATGCAACTCCCACAGGTTGAGATAAGAACAGTTTAGTAACCACAGTATAACACAAATCACTACTGCTACCACCAGTAATAATAATGACAAGGCAAACACAAGGAAAGAATACAAGAGCTCACTAATTAATTTCCACCCAGCCCAACCAAGCAGTGCCCCGCATCACCTGATACCAAGCTCGACTACACAGAGCACCCCTCCACTCTTCCAGGTCTCTCATCTTCATTTCACATCCTGAGCATGACATGCAGTGGTATGGAATACCTATTTGGACAGTTTGGGCCAAGTGTCCTGTCTCTGCTTCCTCCCGGTTTCCTCCCGGCTTCCCCTCCTCTCTGGCAGAGCATGAGGCTCAGAAAGTTCTCTGAGAGCCTAAATATTCTAAGCCATAACCATAAACACTGGTGTTATCAGTGCTGTTCCCAAGCCGAAAACCAAAAACACAGTGCTGCATCAGCTATTACGAAAAAGAAAAAATGACTGCTGCTGCTGAACACATGACACTTGAAAAAGAAACACCAGTGGGAGCTGAAGATGCTGTGGGTCAGCCCTAATCCTTGCATACCAGGGCTGGCAGGGCTCTGACATTTCACCTCCATGACAATAGTAGCACAGACTGATCATGGTATAGAGAAGGAATCAAGAAAAATAAAGATGGCTGAGACCTACTCAGACAAGGATAAATTTAACAGCAAATGAGCCTGGTCTGATGACAGCCAAGTAAGGCACCCTGACGAATATCCAGCAGGGATTTTATCATTTTATCAAGACTGATTATCACTCAGACACAGGGAATAGGAAGCCATTCATCCATTCACTGTCTCCTCCTGTTCCTCTAAAGTTCTAGGAACTTTAGAGAAACCCAGTAAATAGTTCATATTTTAAAGTGATGTCCTTCTTGGATAACCAAATCATGATGTGTGGGTTTCCTACTTACATACCTGGACACAGGCAGGGAGGGTAGTTTCCTCTGCAGGAGCAGTAGAGCCTGTCTTCCCCGTGTCTCTGCTATGGTGATGGGCACAGCATCACTGGTTCTCCAAACCCTGTCTACAAACTCTGGGTAGAAGCAACCACTCCCAGAATCTCTGCACACTTTTCATCACCTCACACCCAGTGATACCCACCCCCTTCTGACCCTTTCAGAGTCACTGCCACATTCCCTGGCAAATGGGATGCCTTGCTCTCAACTACCAAGGGCTCACCGAAAAAAACCATGCAATTGGTTTCTATTTTTCCTTCTTTTCTTGTTTTTAAGTAGGAGCACTTCTTGCCTGCAGTTGGCAGGGACAAAAGGGGAGGTAACAGAGCAGGAAGAGGAGAGGGTCAGAGAACATCTGTTTCACATTTAACCTGGAACCAGTCTTTTTTACCGTGCTTCTCCAGCCTCACTTGTATATTGATTCAATTACTAGGCTCTGCTAGTGCAAGAGATTTATATTAAACCCCCATACAAAGCTATTGTGCTTTGTCACACAACAGTACTGAATCAATTACAAATGTGCTCAACATGACCCCTCTCAGCCATAAGCATTCACTTGGGGAGAAGCAGTCTGACTGCTGCTGGTTGGACATTAGCTGGTCCCCAGCAAGGTATGACACATCTTGATGCCATTTGCTAGCAGGACGCTCTGCCCTCAGCACATCACCATCACTGTCCCCTGGTGCTCCCTTTCTCAACTCTGCCTCATCAAAGGCTTGTACAGGCCGGAGAAATGAGGCTGGACACACACACACACTAAAGCCTGGCTCTAGACTGAGCATCTGCCTTGCAGCAAAGGTCCCTCAGATGCACAAAGCAACAGCAGTGCCGTCCCTGGGCTGATGTGGTGTGACCTCACTCCCAGAAGCAGAGAGATGATGAACAATGCAATCACACCATGATAATGGGAAAAAGGACTTGGGGCTGGATGATACTACGGGGGGAGAGGTGCAGAAGAAACAGGGAATGCAGCCCTTCAAATCTCTTTTTCCCCAAAAAACCAGCCTCCAAATAAGGAAATAAAATGCAACTGCTCTTTGCAGGACATGCCCTGTATAGACAGGCAATTTGCTGTTTACACCAGAGGTCAGTTCCTGGCTTGGCCACTGACTTAGAGCGCAACAACAGATGAAACTTCATAAGGTGATAGTTAAAACACGGCTGATAATTTTGGATACTGCCAGACTTTTGAGGCCCTCACCACAGATTTCATGTAGAAAACCAGAACTGGAGAGACCTTGAATTAAAGAGCTTTTTTAAAAAAGCTTTTTTTAAAAAGCTTTTCTTAAAAGAGCTCTTTTAAAAAGCTTTTTTAAAAAGCTTCTTGGTGTTTAAACATACAAGTTCATTTTGCAAAACACCCAGGAAACCACAATGTCTTATAAATTGCATTAACTTATATATAAAATAGAAGTTGATAAATTTAACACACAGAAAGCTTCAAGACTGCACAGAAAACTGTTTTAAAAACACTGAGGAGCCACAGAGCAGGTTGCTGTGGCTGTATCAGACAAGCAGATGCGCCTCACTCACCCACGTTTCCTACCTATTCCTCTGCCCAAGCAGCATTTGCTGTCAGTAATAGTATTAAAGATACTGTATCTGACCAAAGTAGACTTTTCATATACATTCAAATGGTCTACTTAACAACCTTATTCTTTTTCACTTTCAATAGAAAGCCTGAAAGATAAGAGCAAAGTTAGGGTTACCCAAGATAAATTTACCTTTTGTCAGACTGGTTCACCATGCCAATTATTCTCTCCTGCCTCAGTTTACTTGCTCCTGCAGTAGTGATAGCATTTACCAGGGAGCAGAGCAAAGTTCCTATTGCAGAAACTGATGGTGTGAAGCAGATACCCATAGTCTTAACCCACATACAGACTTGCCTGAAATTTGTCCTGTGCGTAAAAGATAATAAGACTCTGTATCCTTAGGAAAGGTTGAAAATATCTGAACAAGTGGAGTATTTAGTGCCCAGAAATCCTGAGCTAAATCCATCAGAGCTCTTTCAAATCCAGACCTTACGTAGCTGTGATTAGAGCTCTTACAATGAGCTTTAGCTAATTTTGAGCTTTTTGGAGATCCTTTTATATAAGCAACGTGCAAAGAATGGCAGCAGCTGCATGCTGCCCTGTGCATACTGTGAGCCAGACGGATGCAAGCCAGCTGCAGCCCAACAGCCTTATAGCCACATTATCTTAATTTTTGCTCTGAGTTATTATACCTTATTTCTCAGCAGGGCTTTAATGCTTCAGGTTGAGCATACTGTTAATGTGGCTACTCAGCTTCCTGCTCTGCCACCAGCTGGCAGAGAGCATGGGCAAAACAGGAACTCTGCTGAGTGTGCTGGGGTTGATGTGTGCACTTTTGAGGTCTCCATCTGCAAGGGAGTCCCCATGGCAGACCTGAGACCCAAGGGCAGCTCATAGCACTAACATTAAACAAGAAATGCTGGCAAACTTCCTCCTGGCAAACACCCTGAAGTGGCTTGTGTAGCTGCCAGTGAATCTTGCACCAGCACAGGTTTATACACGGCCTTCAGTTCACTGAGTTAAATCTAGCTCTGGCACCTCTGCCTCTCTGAGCAAGCACAAATAAACACCACTGGATCATGATTACTCGCCTAAAGGAGTTCTGTCTTCATTCATGACACAAATAGAGCAGTGCAGTCACCCTTGACGATGAGTTTCTTGTCAACAGATGTGCAGAGCATTCCCATCACTGAGAAAATCAAAGTTTCTTCAAAATATTGGGAAATACGGCATCCTCATCAAACACCCTTATCAAGCATCCTCATCTGTCCTGCCATGGTAAGAGTGTGAAAGGCAGGAATAGCAGAAAATGGGAGTTTTGAGTTTCTGACAAAGAGTTCTGAAGACACACAAAGGATCCATACTGGTACTTTGCCTACTTCTATAACCAGTACCTGTGAGTTTATTTTCCACTACTTTCTGTATATCTGTTTAAAATAAAAAGCCTTTGTTAGAAAGCCCTGTGTCAGAAGTCGGTATCTTAACACCAGAGACCACCCCTTTTCAAGTCAAATCATTTCAAGAAGTTTATACTCCTTGAAAAAGATGAGAGAAATGTGGTCAGGGAAATCTGTGTTGATTAACTGCTGCTTGATTAACCTCAGTTGCAAGGTATCTACACTCCAGCAATTCGTAGTTTTACACTGGTGGTTGATCAGTATTGGCCGTTTTCTACCTAAGTCATCTGGTTCTGCTGTGCAAGAAATGTGAATTTACTAGAGAGTTGTCTCACGTTTCCTGTGTCAGAATAATATGTTGCAATGATAGTTTTAAACTAATTAGAGCTGATGGCAGAAACCTCCCAGTTTTGAAGAGGAGACAGCAGCTTTCTTAAAACTGGGTAGTTCCATTTAAATATTATCTCAGTGCTATGGTTTGTCATTAAGAAAAAGAAGTTTTAAGAAATATAAAGAAACAGGAAAGCAGAATCCGTCACTCTGTCATTGTGTGTGTCTGCACATTTGTGTCCTGAAAGTTGTTGTGTGGTCGCCTGACTTCCCAATCCAAGAAAAACATAATAGACTGGAAGAAGCTCAGAAAGGACAACGAAAGATGATAGAAAATATTCAAGCTGCAAGGACAGCTTCTCTACAAGCAGTGCCTTAGAGAGGTGATAGTATTCATCCAGGAAGAAAAACAAAAGGGGATTTGTTGGGACCCTACAAAATCAGGAAAAGGACGATTGAGATTGAGCCTGATGAATAGGCTGTTTAGGAAAGACAGGCCTGGTAGGCAGGGAGGGAGAGTTGCTTTTTATGTTAGAGATAGGCTGGAGAGTATGGAACTCTGCCTACAGACAGGTGAGCAGTCAACAGAGAGTTTGTGGGCCAAGGTTAAAGGGAGAACAGCGATGGCAGACATTATTGTGGGGATCTGTTATAGACCATCTGACCAAGAGGGCTTGGTGGATGAAGAGCTCTATAGACAGATAGGAATAGCCTCACGCTCGCAGGCCCTTGTTCTCATGGGGGACTTTAACCACCCTGATATTTGTTGGAGGGACAGCACCGCCTGGCTTAAGCAATCCAGGAAGTTCCTCAGTTGTGTGGAAGACAACTTCCTTCTACAAGTAATAGAGGAGTCGACGAGGAGAAGTGCCATGCTTGACCTCGTCCTCACCAACAGGGAAGGGCTGGTTGGAAATGTGACGCTCCAGGATAACCTTGATAGCAGCGATCATGAAATGGTCGAGTTTGAGATCTTCAGGAGAATGAGAAGGGCGTGCAGCAAACTCACTGCCCTGGACTTCAAGAGAGCAGACTTTGGCCTCTTCAGGAGCCTCCTCAGTAAGATTCCGTGAGATATAGCCTTAGAGGGCAGGGGGGCCCAAGTCTGTTGGTTGATATTCAAGGATCACCTGCTGCAAGATCAGGAGCGATACATCCCTACTAGAAGGAAGTACTGCAGGAGAAGGGCCAGGAGACCTCCTTGGATGGATAAGGAGCTGCTGAGAAAAATTTGAAGGAAAAAAGAGAATTATAAAAGGTGGAAGCAAGGACAGGTGGCCTGGGAGGAATACAAGGAAGTTGTGTGGAAAGCCAGGGATGAGGTTAGGAAAGCTAAGGCTTACATAGAATTCAACTTGCCTAGGGATGTTAAGGATAACAGGAAGGGATTCTATAGGTACATTCCAAATAAAAGACAGGCTAGAGACAACGTGGACCCTCTTCAGAAGCCATCAGGAGAACTAGCTACCATGGATATGGAGAAGGCTGAGGTTCTTAATGATTTCTTTGCCTCAGTCTTCACTCGAAAATGTTCTGACCATACCACCGAAGTCTTGGAAGGCAGATGCAGGGACAGTGAGAATAAAGACCTTGGGCCCATTGTAGGAGAGGATCTGGTTTGAGACCATCTTAGGAGCCTGAACATATACAAGTCCATGGGACTTGATGAAATCCATCCGCAGGTCCTGAAGGAGCTGGCAGATGAAGTTGCTAAGCCACTGTCCATCATACTTGAAAAATCTTGGCAGTCAGGTG